>PVIW01006192.1:72386-91976 GCA_004026585.1 Noctilio leporinus | reverse complement strand
GGACTATATCAAATTGAAAAGTTTCTGTTCAGCTAAAGAAAATATCAGCAAAATTCAAAGGGAACCAACTGTATGGGAAAACATAATTGCCAATGATACCTCAGACAAGGGTCTGATCTCCAAAATATATAAAGAACTAATGCGACTCAACACCAGGGAGACAGACAGCCCAATTAAAAAATGGGCAAAGGACCCGAACAGACAACTCACTGAGGAAGATATACAAAGGGCCCAGAGGCATATGAAAGAATGCGCAACATCGCTAGTCATCAGAGAGATGCAAATTGAAACTGCATGAAGATACCACCTCACACCTGTCAGAATGGCAATCATCAGCAAATCAACAAACAACAAGTGTTGGCGAGGATGCGGGGCAAAGGGAACCCTCATACACTGTTGGTGGGAATGTAGGCTGGTGCAGCCACTGTGGAAAACAGTATGGGGTTTCCTTAAAAAACCAAAAATGGAATTGCCTTTTGATCCAGCAATTCCACTACTTGGACTATACCCAAAGAATCCTGAAACACCAATTCATAAGAACCTATGTACACCTATGTTCATAGCAGCACTATTTACAATAGCCAAGTGCTAGAAACAGCCTAAGTGCTCATCAGTGGATGATTGGATCAAAAAACTTGGGAACATTTACACAATGGAATTCTATATGGCAGAAAGAAAGAAGGAACTTCTATCCTTTGCAACAACATGGATGGAACTGGAGAGTCTTATGCTTAGTGAAATAAGCCAGTCAGTGAAGGACAAATATCATATGATCTCACCCATTATGGGACAATAATGAGCAAAACTAACAATAAGCAAAACAGAACCAAGTATATGAATACAAGGAATAGGCCTTCAGTGGTCAGGGGGAAAGGGGTTGGGGGGATGGAGGAGACAGAGGCAAGAAAGGGGAGCAGCTTAGACAAGAACCTAGTATAAAGGAACCATGGACATGGACAACAGGTGGGATTGACTTTGTGGGGAATGGGTGGGTGGGGAGGGGGATAGAGGGGAGCAAAAATGGGATGAATGTAATACAACAACAATAAAATTTTTTAAAAATAAACATAACAGTGTTATATTTTGAAATAGTTATTCTTATATGTAAATACATAAACATGGTCATTATTTTTAAAAGTTTTCAAAACTCCATTTGTTGCAATAATAGACTCGAATTTACTTTGAAATCTTGAGCATGTTTTAATTAACTTTATCCATGGGTATCATAATGTTTTCAATCTTAGCTTTAACAGCCTCTTTATTAGAATGAGGTTGTTTATGAACTTCTTTCTCACAAACACTGCATACATAATAGTCTAAAGGATTTGCATGGGGTGAACTATGTGGCCAGATTTCTTTTGACCAGAATTCAGGAACATGGACACTGAGAAATTCTTGCACCTTTTTGGCATTACGAGCTGGTGCACCATCTTGTTGGGAGATAAAATGATGTCCACTTGGGACTCACTTCATCTATGGAGTAACTACTTCTCTCAAAACATGAAGGTAAACATCCTGGATCTTCACTGATGATCTCCTGGATTCTGTGTACAGTATCTGGACTTGTGCAATACGTGTGTACTTGATGCGTTTTCCTTGTTGGTGTGGCAACATCAGGATCAGCATCATACACTTCTTCGCCTGTTAAACTGTACATAAAGGGATGTTATTGAATTCCGCAGTGTCCTTAGCAGTTCTCTTTGCATGCAGTCTAGAAACTATAGTGCTCTAAAATTGTATTCCTTTGACATGATGGCTTTTGTTGGAATTTAATACTTTATATCTGAAACTATAATGTTAAGTCATAACCTTAGAAACATAATTTTTCAAAATCAATAAGAAGCACACAAAATAAGGAGATGCAAACTTATTGCCAATTAATCACGTGTACCCTGTATATTTTAAATGTATAACCATAATAGATGACTTGAGATAATTAAAATAATGCAGCTTCATGAGAAAGACCATATAATCAATGGAGATTACTGGCAAAAATGAAAATAGTAGGGATCTTAGGGGTTTGAAGTGTAATGACATTTTGCATTGAAAATGATAAAACACTTAGCATGATGAGTTTTTTTTGTAATCTGTTAAACCTTTCCCAACTCTCATCACAGGGTGTTCAGAAAGAATAATTTTATTCATGTCAAGCACAAATAGCTGTTAATAGTAGCCCTGAACAGTGAAAGAAGTTATCAGACAAAACAACGTGAGAAGTTAAATAATGAACACTAGACCCCATGTTTATAGGGGCTAAAATAATGATATTGAAAAGAACATCATGAGATACAGAGGCAAATCCACGGTAATTCTAACTTTACTGTTACCCTAATCATGCCCAGCTGAAGGGCTAGATATCATGGAGCACAATAAGATATTCTCCTTTTGTGCTGTCTGAATCTTTGACTCACAGAATCTATGAATATAATAACATGGATGTTATTTCATACTCTTAAGTTAAGGATTATTTGTTGCACCCCACTAACTGGAACACTAGGTTGACTTTTCTCACTTAGTTTTCCAGAATTCTTATTCATTCTTCTGCCTCAATGATTCTATCATATGATCAGATTTTTTATTCACATTTTGAACATATCAAATCACCAACTCATTGCTTGCAAGTGGCCCCTGGTAATGGGAGAGATACGCCTTTAATGTCCCTTTAGTCCCTTCAGGGATGCCTTGCTTCTGAAGAAGTAGCAGCTCCTTCCATACATTTTAGTTCATTCAGTTCCCCAACCACTGACATAGCATGAATACTTACTACTTATTTTTTAAGTATAATTAATTCTGTCTTATACATTCCCTCTCTCCCAAAACTAACTTATTGAATTATGAAACTAGCATTTATTGAAAACTTTCTGTCAGGCACCAGTTTTGGCCTTCTAGGAACTTGTACTCTAAAAGGTGATTTGCAGAAATGAGACCAATGTCATGGTCTGAAGGTGTTCCCTGCCTACTCCTTCTTTCTCTCTTACAGATATTTAATTATCCTCTTGCACTTCTAATTCCATCTTGGCATCTGCTTCTTAGAAGGCCCTAAAAATGACAAATGTCCTTCTCAACCTTGCATGTCTAAATGAGTCTTATCATTATAACTAGAAGAGAAGGAACAACTGAAAAGAAAGGGAGTTAGTGTATTCTCTGTCCTTCATCCATTGTGGGAGAGATGGTAATTGTGTAAAGGAGCTGTAGTTGAATTGGGTTTTCTACTGTGACTAAGCTTATACATGAAGTAATTATGGCCAGCTCTATAAACATTTAAGTTCTAATCATGGGGAGTGAGTTAAGATCCACCAGGTATATCTTACAATGATGTTGCAGTGAATATAGTCTTTCCAGATTTTCCCTGTGAGACATTTAAGTTACTCATTACCCACTGAGACCACTAACATCTCAAATCGGGATACCATTATATCTACCTGTTTTTCAAGATCAGAAGCCTGCGTTTCAAACCATCCCTGTGCATTGCCTTTAAAGACCACCTACTTGAATTACTATTTCAATTGTTTACATAGTGATCCACTAGACTAGCGTTTCCTTGAAGAAGTAGAAAGGATCCTGACACTTTTCTACATTATTACAATGACTGGTACATGATCTATTCTTCAAATGTTTCATTATTTGACTTCTTAACATATAAACTCGTCTCTTTGCTGGGTTAAATTTTCCTCAGGTAATGACTGCTACCACAGACATCTAATTGGAGAATTGTGTTAAGAATAAAAGAACACACCAACTGCCAGGTGGCTCAGTAGGTTGGAAGGTCTCCCTGCACATCTTTTGGTTGCTGGTTTGAATCCCAGTCAGGGCATGCCTGAGAGGCAACCAATTGATGTCCCCATCTCCAACCTAACCTCTGAAATCAGTAAACATATCCTTGGGTGAAGAGTTTTTTTTAATAAGTGGGGAAAACAGCAACAAAAAGCTTATTGCAATGTTATATTTAAGGCATTGCATTACTGAATTATTTCTGTGGTAATATAGTATCACTGTCACATTTCCCCAATTATTGAAAATTAGCATAAACAGCTCTGCCAATATTTGTGAAAGGTATTCCTTTCTCATTAATTACAGAAACATCCATTTCTTGGCATTCAGAACCACTTATAATATTATCATTAAAAAATAAAATTTAGAAGAGGGAAATGACATTTAAGACTTTAGTTTTGGGTAACTTTTCTCAGAGGGCAAAATTCTTGAACTTGTGGTTACTTGATTATTAAATTTACAGTTGGTTTCTATGATGTTATAGATCTATTATTTGTACATTTTCCTTTTGTAGAGGAAATGAATGTCACATTTAGAAATAACTCAAAATATAAAATGCTGGATAAAAAGCTAAATAAGAATTTTATCTAGGGATGGCAAAGAATGAAGTCATGTCTCTTCACTCTCTGTAGGTATTTTAGTATACTTAAGGTTGTCATCTGTTTATGGGAGCATCTTGTGTGAAATGCAGAGGCCTCCCATGGAGAATATTAAGACCCTGTATCTTGGGGCTATAGCATCTTTGGGCAGAGTCTTGCTAGAAACAGGATTAACACATTGTTGACAGGCAGTTTTATATGAAAGCTAATGCAAATGCCAACACAAGTTAACTCATGTAGCGAACTCCCTCATCTGTTCATTAACACATTGTTCACCAGCAATTTTATAGCAAAAGCTAATGCAAATAAGAGTTAAACGTCCACAATGTTTGGTCTTGAAAACAAGTTTTTTGTGATCAGACAACAATATGTTTACTATATCGCTCAATCCACCTGTAGAAATCTCAAAACTGAGAATTTAAAAATCTCGATTTTGTTTATCCTAGGGTAAAAAAAAGTCTAGGTTTTGCTCTTTTATTCCATAATTCCTTATAATAAACTCCTTCCTGCCTTTTTATATCTAGAGTCTTTCCTTTTTCCTGCAGAGCATTGGGAATGAGTTTTGTGTGCACAGATCCCTAGGGCCACCCTCATATCATTTCAATATGACCCAGGCATTTGGGGCAGTGTTGCAGGTAGAGCTTTCTGCACCCACCACCACCGTTGCAGAAACCACAGGGAACTCACTAGGAACTCAACCATCTTAAGACTAGATCACCTCCTTCTAGAACATCTCATGATTTTTCTAAAAAAAAAAAAAAAAAAAAAAAAGAGGTGGGCAAGAGAAGTGCAGGTAATTATCACCTGGAAACAAGAGCCTCACACTCACCAGGACCAGCACTCCTGTGCATCGTAGGTGCCAAGGCAGGGCTCACACGGGATCAAAACATGCTGAAGCCCTGATTGTGGGACAGGTCAGTGCCCCTGGTGAAGGAAGGAACCCCCAGGACACCAGAAACTATAGATTCTGAAGATGGCATGGGGTTCATTAGCAGATACCTATCTGTGAGGTGTTTTTCAGGGATTGGTAACCACTGTGGTGGGCCAACTTTTATAACTCCTTGCCCTCTCTAATAATTTTCATAGTTTTGCTTATTGAAACTTAGTAAGCATACTTATTTTGTATTCTGTTTGATAATTGCTGTATTTTAAGTCTTTATAAGTCTGGTGCAACCTTCTCCATTAAGCCTGAGTGTTTCTATGATTTTTTAAAAAATTGCATGTACAATGTTCTAATTTTTTTTTTTAATTCATCAATGGGAATTCTGGTTCTTGAATTGAAAAGGACTCCTTGTACAGCTGATTTTTGTTTGTTTCTGGCAGGCATTTGAAAATACTCCTTTCTATACAAGGCCACTTCATATTAAATTCTCCCTGAGATGTTTTAGATCTCTCAGGTAATGTGGATTTGGGTTACAAACTTACTTAAGAGCTAACTTAATCCTGTAAATCCTTACGGGGATTTCTTACACCTTTAGTCAGTGACAGTTTCAAGGCAGATCTTTTTGTTTTTTGTACTATCTTGGGTATGTTCTACCCTTTTCTAGGATGCCCTTCTTCTAATGACATAATCTTGTGTATTGGGAGTTCTTCTACCAGATTTTACTATTTGTGTAGCTTCTGGACTTTGCTCCTCACATCTAGACCCTGAAAGGCCATGAAAAATCAACTCATCAGTATTAAATTGGGCAACTACCTTTAAGATGAAAGCCAAATTTTGAACTTCACTTATGTCCTGGGGTTGGTAGACTTCTTCTTTAAATAACCGTATAATGTATTTTAGGGTTTTTAGGCAACATTCTTACAGGCCACACAAATTCTGTCATATATTCTTTGTTTGTTTCTTGGTTTTTCTTTTAAACCTTTAAAAATGTAAAAACTATTCTTAGCTCTGAGACATGCAAACACAAGCCACGGTTAAAGAAATTCCTCAGGAGTATAGATGCCCCTCTTCTTAGGTTTATTTTTCTTCCCCGCCCCCTTTTTTTTTTTTTCTCTCTGTGATCTTTTATAGTATTATAGTTTGGTGATGTATTTTAAAGTTTATAAAACCTATTATTTGTGGTATTTTCATTTGGAGTGTCAAGATATCCAGTGCTACTAATAATAGAAGTTTTGTGTTTATTTTATGCAATCTATAAATATTTCGATCAATGCTCACATTGGTCATATTCTATTACCATGTTTTTCTCCTATCTCAGACCTTCTTTCTGATATAAACTATTGTTCTCATTCAGATAAATCCTTTAGCTGTTCCATCAGTTAAGATTATGTTGCTGGTCAAATTCTTGCAACATGTGTTCTTTTTAAAAGATTGTTTCACTGTGCATTTATTTTATGTGCATTTCTTGTATTTCTTCCTCAACCCTTTGAAAATACCTGGGATTTCACTTTGTTCACCCTTCATGGATTTATTGTGCATTCTGATTCTGGAGATTTATATTTCTTTCATTAATTAAAAATGTCAGCAATTATCTTTTTTAATTATCTGTTCCTCATTCTGGTTGCCTATCTTTGGAAAGTCCAATTAAGTGTATACATTAGACCTCTCATGGGCCTCTCTATCTTTTACTTAATCCTTTATTCTGTCTCTGTCTCATTTTTCCCGTGTTCCCCTTCCTCTCTTTCTGGCTTTCTGGTAATTTCTCTAATCTATTTTCTAGTTCTTTCATGCAATCTTTGGTTATTAATTCATCCATTGTATGTATTTTTAGTCATTATAATCTTTGTTTCTGTAAGGTCTATATTTTTGTTATTTTTGGTGGTCTCTCGTTAGCTGTTTATTTTCCCATTTCTATCTCAAAGTATTAAACATACTGGATTTTATAGCTTGTGTATGATAATGATAATATCTGAAGCACTTAAAGTTGAATTTATGTTGGTTATTTTACTCTATCATATCTCTTTTTAAAAATTTGATGATTAAAAAGATTTGGGGAGATAGGGGCCATTTCATGTGCTAATTCTATGAAACCCAGAATGAGAATATATTTTTTCCCAGGCACATGGGTGCTTTTTCTCTCTCTATAGGATAGTTGATTTAAATTAATGTCTTGATTTAGGATTTTTAAATGATGTGGACAGTAAGCCTTTCAATGTGATTTCTGCAGATGGTCTAAATTTTGGATAGAGTCTCAGGAGAGAACAGTTTATTTCACTCTATTCATAACCAAAGCAGGGATCAACATATTTTGTTGTCTCCTTTGGCAGAAGTTGGTTATTTTTCTAGTTTGCTTTTTTTTACTGAGGGTAAACCTCTTCAGAGGTACACACTTCAAGAGTTTGTTCAGAATCCCTATTAGCTTTTTATAAATAAAGCTCTTTGTTACCAAGCATCAGTAAATGCCTTTAGGTGCTGGTGTTATCAGTGATTTCTGTTTTGTCTGTGGTCTCTTGAGTTTTCCTTCATTCTTTTTGCCTCAGATTATACTTTCATTAGACATCTTTAATATTGTCACTAGTGTATTTGAGAGTTTGGGAGCATGAACATCTTCAGGATTTGTAGAATATTCTCAGGAAGAGAAATCTTGTATATTTTATTTTTCTTCAGGGAAGACAAGCTACGTAAGGATTTAGGATGAAATTCTTTATTGGAATCTGTATTAAAATCTGTTAGTGTTGCCCTGCTCTTAGGAAGTCACTAAAATTTAGAATCTCAGTCACTTTTTCAACTAAGTTAGGATTTTATTAATACCATTCTCATAGTGCTATTGGTGGCTGTAGATGAGGTAGTGTGTATGACCATACTTCTCAAAACCACAATGTTCTATACAAACATTATGTGTTACTGTCACAAAACTGCTAGTGCTATTAGAGAGCAGTCAGTGGGGTTCTATTGCTTGCCACCTAACTCCAAAGTTGGAAGTTTGGTAGAAAAAGAAAGAGGTTGTTTATTTAAAAGCTACTGAGTTTTGGAATGCTGGCGGCATTCTGCCTCAGAGCCCTGCTCCTTTTAAAACACCCAAACACAATCATCCTGCCATGCTCTGCCAGGCCAGACCAGTTCAAGAAAGTTCCTGGAATCACTTTTCCCTTTTGAAAGTACTGTCCTTTGGGAAATGCAGGTGGTTGTAGCATGCTCATCCAGGCTGTGTGTCGAGTTGCTGGTCACAGTTCAGCCCCAGGCACGTCTCACGAGTATAAATCCTGCAAAGCACAAGCGTACAGCCAGTACCGCCTAACTTTCTGTGTGGGAGGGGCTCTGGGAATGTTCCCAGGACATGTGGCCTCCAGGATCCACCTCTCTCAGTTGTTTGGACCAGCTGTGGCCAACCGGGCTAGCCAGGGGAGGGGGAAACCTGCTTGCTTCCCTGTTATATTTTAAAGGCTTGGCCTAAATATCCATGTGCCATGGAGCAGCCGGCTTTTTCATCATGGTGCACCTATTGTCTGCCATTTCTGTCAGCTCTCCAGTGTCTTTGACTCTTCCAGCTGCAATTTTGTGGAAAGGGGCAGAAATTTCCCAGCTGTGTACAGGTGCGCAAGTGTTTCAGTCTGAGGTAGGGGCATCTGGCCCCTTTCGTAGCTTGCTGACCTCCATCGTCCACGTGTGTTTTGACCTTTTCCACCCTGCACAGCCTCAGTATAGGCTCCCTCCAGCTGGTTTCTTTCCAGTTGCCTCAGACAGCCTGCACCTGCTGCAGCTGTTTCCATCTGCCACCTCTGCATTTGCTTCTGCCCCCTGCCTTCTCCCAGCAGGGTGGGGCAGCCTCTCATGCTGGATTGAGTTCCCCGCTGCTCCCCAGACCCCTCTGTTACATTATTATTATTATAATTATTATCATATGGGCACTTTAAGCATGCCTCAATTAGGTTCCTAAATCAAAAAATAGATCTGATGCTGATACATAATTGTAACTTTATGTTTCAGACACAGGAAAAGAAAAATGTTGCTCCATGGGCCTTTTTTTGTTTGTTTTGGAGAACAACTAACAAGATAAAACATACATCCGAATTACAATGAAAACTCACTTATGTTTGTTTATCATTAAACAACCATAAAATAAATAAGATTTATTATCGTAAACTAAATAAGATCAACATCAACAAAAATCACCTTATTGTTACAGGGTGGAAGGAAGCGACAACAGAAGCCAGCGGTTTGGGAATGGGGGAAGGGCTCAGTGGAACACAGCCTCTGTCCTCCATGCATGATAACACAAGGGGCTTTAACCATAGGATAGTGATGGAAAAGCTTATGGGGTTGCATGAGATTCAGCAAGTAGCCAGAACTGGTCACCATGCCCACTGTGTCAAGGCCGTAGTTGGAGATTTAAAAATAAGGCGGCAGCCATTTAGTTAAGGACATGTGGTTCAGGACCATGAGTTCAGACTGTTTAAAAGTTAGAGAGGGAATGCAGTTTAAGAGTTAAGAGAGCCACATGGTTTAAAAGAGATTCTGAATTAAGAGTTAGGAAGAGAGCAGGAGACCTCCCCCAATCTGAGTATGGATGAATGGAAGCTCCTGGAACACTGAACTGTGACGGGAAATGCTGAGCTGTGAACTTCTATTTTCCTTGAGAAAGACGGTACCTCTGACTTCTCTGTTCTAAAACTGGCCTGATTTGGCAGGCCAGGATGCTTGTGAGTGTTTTAAAGGGAATGGGACTTAATGGCAGAACTTCACCTTTGATTTAACTTTGTATAATCTTTAAGCAAATTCCTTTCCTTTTCACCAACTTTGTTATTAAGAGTTTTTTCTTTGGAGGTGGGCAGATGAGGCCCACATAACTGAAAAGCCAGTGGGTTCTATTTCATTATTACTAAGATAAACACAAATGTAGACTTTCTCAATGTAAAATGTTAATTGTTGAGCAAGTTAAAATTAAACTTCCATAAAGTGTTTAACAAGCAACATATTCAATTATTATCATAGTATGGAAAAATCCCATTTATTTACAGTTTGTAAAACTTTTATTATATGGTCTATCTTTTCCTTATTTCTGGCAACAGTTTTATATGTAATTTTCAATTATGATTTATAATATTTACAATGATGACTTGTGTTTCTGTGCTAAATCACTTATTTGCCTGAACAAAGTTTATTACTTCACCTTCTAACAAGGGCAATACAAGAAAACATCCTTCTTTCTTAATCATAAATTGTTTAAAGTTTACTTGGTCACAAATATGTCTAATTTTCTGATAATGCAATTGCATTTATAGTTTCTGTGGGAAATAGTGTTTCAATACAAGTTTACTTTTTTGGTTAATTGTTTAGCATCTACATTCAATGTGAAAAGGAAGATGATCAATTTAATTCAGTAAAAATTTTTGCTAATTGGATAGGTTGAGAGAATTCATGACGGAGAAAATAGGACTTGCTTCCAAAGAGCAAATTAAAAACCACAAATCATTCTGAATCATAATTCAACTTGAAACGCATTGGAAAAGTTTTTATTTACCTAGTTTTAGAAAGACATTGAAAAATTTCTTCCATTTTTTTAAACACTAATAGACATAACTAACAATTCTTTCACATATAGTTCTAAGCACTTAATAATGTTAATGTACTTAAACATCCCAGTATCCCTGTATGTTTTCTACAGAGGAGGAAACAAAGAATATAGTGTGAATAACTTGCACAAAGTCATTTAGCTAATAGAGGGTGAAGTCAGAATCTGAATATGGCTTGGCTTTGGAGTATATTGCTTCCAACTAAGTCCTTTAAAAATGAATTTAAATGTTTCTGTTCATATCGATGAAGTACTCTTCATTTTTATTGAATGATTAATTTTTTAAAATATTTAGATTTTTAAAGACTGCCTGGTAGCTCAAATGAATTTTTATTGATGTAACTCCAGTAAACATAAAAAGGCAAAATGAAGAATTCAAGGCAACTTAGAGGAATACATTTTTGTACATGGGGACACCTGTGGAGCATGTTGGTAGTTCTTAATGTAAGGTCTGCCTTGCTTGGAGAAATCACACCTGGAGACCCCTGTGGGATTAAGCCATGAGTTTATTGGGGGAAGGAAAAGGAGAACAGGGAGAATTAGGAAGCTACAAGGGAAGAGGCTTTGGAAGAGCCATCTTCAATCTGACATCACCCGGTTGGAGCTTTTATATGGACATTCTCACAGATACCTGGATCAAAGGAGAGTTAGTTTTTTTACCCAAATTCTATTAGCAAGACAGTGTTAAAAGGGTGTATCGTTGGAGTCAGTCCATTGTTTATATCTTCCCAGGGATTCCTGGAGGCGATAACTTCATTAAATCATCCTTAAGAGTTTCCTGTCTGGTTCCATTATCACATTCCTGCCAGGTTAAATATGTAAACATTGATTGTTAGGGTTTTAACTAAAGTCCAGGTACAATTAAAGTTCAAAGGTATGTATTGTCTCCAGGTTGTCTGCTCCAGTATTCTAACACTTAACCAAAAACAAGTTTCTGAATTTTCCAGCTATTCTTTACTGTCACTATTCTGATTCTAATGTCTTCCCAAATGCAATGACCAAGACAGGCTTGATATTGCCCTCAGTATCACTGAATTAAAGACAGACTTCTTTTCCACTATAGGCCTCTGGCCTCCTTTTCCAGGAGCATTTACTAAAAAACCTTTGAGTTGTAAATTCATTCTCTGCCTCTTTGAGATATAAATATTCTCCCAGGTTACTGACAGTAACCCAGTAACCCAGGGGTGTCTTTCTGGAGTACCTGGGTGCCCTCCCTTTGAAATGTAATCATCCAGAGAGATAGGGTCTAGCCAAAAAACATATATGCATAACCCATAGACACAGACAACAGTGTAGTGATGACCAGAGTGAAAGGGAAGGGGGTTGTGTGGAGGTGGGCAAAGGGGAGGAAGTGAGGACATCTATAATAATGTCCACAATAAAAACAAAGTTAAAAAGAAAGATAGGGTTTCTGTTTTTCTGTCTCTCTGGGAGGGTAGGTTGCCTAACTCTGATAGGTGCCAATTACCAAACATAGGTACCTTAGTCATTTTGATCAACTTCCTCTTCAAGATCCTGTCCTTCAGTACTTTTCAACAAGCTCCTAACTCTCCCTAATGTTTAAAAACAAAACTATTTTTAGTGGAATTGAGTTCAATCTCTCTCTCCTATTGCAGTTCTGTCAATTTCTATAGCAATCATTTTGTATAAAATAATCCTTGCTGTTTTGAACAAGTTTCCAGTGAAATTTTTCTTTTGTAACATCAAGATATTCCAACATACCTATGGAGGTACTATATCAGGACCCCTTTGGGGGGTCCTCAGTTTTAATGGGCCCATTTTGCCCAACACCAGGAATGACTTTTAATAACAAAGCTTGTTGAAAAGGAAGGGTATTTTGTTTATTTGAAGGGTGTACAAATTTATCAAAGGTGCAATTATGCCATTAAATCCCATTCCCTTTAAAATCACCCAAATTATGCAGTCCTATCCAATTAGGCTAGCTTTCAAACACATAAGCAAAAGATACCATCTTTCAGAAACATAACAGCTTACAATTTAGCATTTCAGTTATAAATTCTAAGTTCCTGGCAGCTGCTGTACTCAATTAGGGGAGCGTCTTGTGCACACTCCTCAACTCTTATACCACAGGTAATTCCCTGTCTCTGTGCAAGCTACATGTCTTCCTTTCTCCCTTTTGTGCCCCCACTTCTCAAACCAGGTGAGTTCTTAGGATGCCTGTTTGTGTGCAGGTTGTCAGGGGAGGGGAGGGAAGAGAGAGACCCCTTACCTGCCACCCAACTTTAAGGCTAAATGGTGGTCTGTGATGCAGTGGTGGGGTGACCAATCGTGGCTACTTGTGAAATTCTTGTGTAGCCCAGTAAATTCTTTCATCACCATTCTAGGGTCAAAAACCCTTCTCATCTTCTTGGGGGAAAAGGTTTATCCAATCATTTGCATAACCAAGACAGTAGCTACCAGCCATAAATATGCAAAGTACCTCTCAGGAAAAATGGCTTACTTCAGTGTCTCACCCCCATCCCAAAACTGCAAAGAGTTGGGGGTTTAGGCTTCCTTCCACTCTGTAACAGAGGTGGACTCTACACAGGCTCTGGGGATGGACATTTTGTAAAAAAATTTATATAACTTGTTGACTGTCTAGATTGTTTTCCTTTTTCATTTTTAGTTATCTAGTTCTTCTTGGTAATATTTCTTTGATGTGATTCAGCTTATGGAAACTGAAAGATAAATTACAGTGTTAGTGGAACATAGTAAATTAGGATGCTTTCCCAGCCAGAAGAAATATAATCCTTAAATTTATAAAAAGTTTTCAAGTATTTATATAAGAATCAATTTAACCAATATTAATTGTCCAAGGACCAGGTACCTTTATAAGTTCTAGGCTTATAAGAAAGAATAAGTAAGAAATTCCCTGATCTTGGGGGTGGGGGTGGGAGGCTTGCATTCTATTCAGATGTTTTTAGCCACAAAAGCCAAAGATGGCCTCCCTAATACTGTTTAAAGATGACAAAATCCTAAGCAGGGAAAGAAATACTGTTGCTACTTTGAACATTTGAGATGTGTTGGTGTATAGTTTATACAAGCAGGATAGCATTTTACATTTTAATAAAGCCCTGTAGTTTGGTATTCTTTCTGTGTATTCTCTTTAAGTTCTTCTATCTTCTACAGAAGGCCATCAACTACTGAGATATACTTTGTTGGTTAAGAAATTCATTTCTTGGCTTGACATGATTTGACCTTTGAAAAACTTTAGGGCTGCTAAGGGGAGCAGAATGCTAAGCTCTTGATGAAAGAGATAATCACACACACACACACACACACAGGACTTTGGATAAACAAAGGAAAAGACCCCTGTATGGAACAAGCTAAATTAAGGAAAAGTTAAGAGTTTGTAAAAAACAAAAAGTCAAATATCTTAAAATCTAAGCTATTTTCCTGATAACATCCTAATTAGCATAAAAAACATCTCTAGAATTATTTTCTTAAATGTTGACTCTCTTTGCATCAGCATTGCATTGCTTTGACTTATAGAATAACTAATTCCTCTAAATGCGACTGTATTTTTTGTGATTTTATCAAATCAATAATTGTATTTACTTTCATTTCAATTCTAAAGGCAATACATGCTCATTACTTACTATATTACAAACTGAAAAATAATTTGCATGTTTTAGGAAGTGTGCCATACAATTTCTAAGTAACACTTTAGTGAACTCATTTGGTAAAATGATAGTGTACTTTAAAGCCTTAAATTAGAATAGGCATATCACTATATTGGTTTATGAGCATTAAATATTGAGAAAGGACAAGTCTGAAGCTAATTGTCAGAAAGAAATCTATTTTTGAAAGGAATACCCTTGGGAACAACTTTGTTCTGCTGTCAGCTTTAAATTAAATCTTGTTACCAACAAGAAAGTTATAGACTATTGATTTTCTTAGTCCTAATTCACCCAAGCCATTATCTCAGTCTATAGCATTTAATGTCTTTAATTTACTTAGCAAATCTAAGGATAATCAACTTCCATTACTCTTTCTCTAGGCAAATCAACAGAGTAATTTTCCCTAATCAGATACTATTGTATTGCAAAGAAACTCATCTGGTAGAAACCTGGCTGGTACCTTAAAAACAAACAAACAAAAACCCTTAATAAAATCATTTTAGTTTCATAAAGAGTGATTTAAAACCATTGTTTTGCATACCATAACACTGTTGGCCACCTATTTTTTGTTGTTCACTTATCTGTGCTGCTTGCAGGAGCAATAGCTAAAGAGTTGAAATATATTGAGTTGCCCATTATGTCTAAATATTGAATTTGATCAGCATCAGATGCAACTTCTGTTACAAAGGAAACAAAACTTTTATGCACCTAAATAAATTGAAACCTCCCATTGAGATCCCAGCCTTTATTCTTTTTTTGAACTTATTTGGACACAAATGAGCCCCATGCTCTTCTTCACTTGGCCACATTACGCAGTAAGCTTATCTGCCTGAGGTTTTAACTTGAACCTCCAAGGACACTCGCACTAGTCTATCTAATCTTAAGCCTCCTCAATTCTCAGCCTTGTAGTATGTAATACTTAATAATAAAAGTACTAATAAAAATACATTTTATATACATAGTTTACATGTACATATATATTTATGCACACTTTGAAGCTGGTGGGGAAGGTAAATTTTCCTTGTGCGTCATTAACTTTGATGACTTCATGTTGCCTTAAGCATAACATGGGCAAAATCAACTCCACTTGTCTTCTCACTCATTGACTCCTACCAGAGGAATTCAGAGGAGATGCCTCTGTTGCCTCTCTGATTGTTCTCTTCCTTTCATCTGATCTGTCAGAGCATTGTTATTTGATGTGGTGTCCATCCTTCCTTATTTTTGATTTTCATCATTGCACACAGTTCACTTAATCTGGGAATCTTTGCATAGTTTCCATGACTCTAGAATTCTCTCTTTATACTGCATGTTAACACCAAGCGCTAGTCCTAGTTAGACCATTTCAGCAGCCAGGCCAAAACATACTGTAGTTTCTCCACTTTCCTTTACATAAATTCAGACTCTTCCTGGGCATATAAGGAGCTCTTTACTCTGGGTCCATGCTGCATTTCTCACTTGATTATCATTGCTACATCCCAACATGGCCACCTGATTTTAGTCAGACTTGACTGCTCTTATCCTGTATTTTTTCATTAGGATGCCTGGTTTTTGCTCTGGCACCTGACTCACTTGACATGACGGCCCTTTTCCTCTTCTCCTGTCAGTCCTCATCCATACCTTAAAGCCAAAGTCTAATCCCACTTTTGCAAAACTTTTTGGCTCGCATTTAACTAATCTTAGAGACCTTATTTTTGTGATTGAGTTTAGATCTTCATTTATCTTTTATTGTAGTTTATTATACTCACTTAGAGGTCAACTTATAAATATTATTCTTTCCGACATAATGTTAACTATCTGAATTGTGTATTTGGGAAAGCAAGGCAGCATGTTTTGTGAAGCAGCAGGGAAATATCTTTTCCCTTTCACTTCATCCCTTTTGCCTGCATTTCTATGACTGGTTTAGCTTTCATCTACCAAAAAATTCAAAAAGGCATCAAGAGTCAGAGCTTTATATCTAGTTTGGCTTTCACTAGAATCCTGGCCATATGATGTATTTTTCTCTGACAAACGGTAATTACCTCAAGCCTTAAATATAAGCATCATGGCAGCTTGGTTTAAATGGCATATTGTACTGTTGCTTATAAGTGTACATCGTTTTCAAAAGAAGAATGTGATGAATGCCATTTGTTGCAAAGGAAAGTTAAAGCAAATTGTTCCCAAATGGTTTCTTCCTTTCTCCCATGGTTCCACTTGATAATCATATTAGAGTGCACTTGCCATAAGTGATAGTGTATGTTTACTGAAATACCCACACACTTCAAAAGATGAAGCAAATTTCATTTGTGCACTTGAAACTTTCTATTGTACAGAAAAGTCCAATAGCTAATTAATGCAGTCAATTAACTGTGGATGTAATTGGCTACTTTGGAGAACAATTATCCACTTCACTGTCATATGAGAGTAGAAAAGACAAAATACATACAAATTATAGACCAGTCACTGTAATTATTGGAGGTTATTGAAGGAAGCTCTTAGGTATATTAGACATTTCAGATGACCTTACATCAGCATAGGCAAATTAGAAATGACCATTTAGATATTTGAAAGAATAGTTTTGATTTACTCAATCAAATTTGTTTAAAACTTAGAAGCAACTTTAACACTAGTAAAATTGAAAGATATTAGGCAACCCTAAATATTATTAAAAACAACTTAGTTTTAAAATTATAGTGTTCATAACTCCAGGGAAGAAAAATTTAGAGAATTTCTATTTTATTCAAGAGTTAATTTTTTAATATATAAATATTTATAGCTTGGTAGTACAGTGGATAATGTGCTGGCCTGTGAACCTAAAGGTTGCTGGTTTGATTCCCCAGCCAGGGCATATAATCAGGTTGCAAGCCAGGTCTCCAGCCAGGTTGGTGGCTGGAGGCAGGTGAAAGGCAACCATACATTAATGTTTCTCTGCCTCTCTCCCTTCCTCTCTCTCTGGAAATAATAAATAAAATCTTTTAAGAGGAAAAATATACATATTTATAGCTTAAAGAAAATTAGCTTTGGAAACAAGCTGGTATATATACAAAGTCTGGCATTATTCAAAGTTCAAAAACTCTACTTTTTATTGGTTATAGAAACCAATGAAAAATAATTAGGGAAGAAATGTCTGATGGGCATTAACAATGACAGATGGTAATATACTGAAATTAATACTTATCATTTCCATGCTTGAGAAGTTGCTTTCTTATAGAATTAATGTACAAACTGTGACTTACTTGCAATTTACTGGAAAAGCAGTATAGTAGAATTCATTAAGAAAATGAAAACAATACATCTGCCTATTTTTGGCGTATAATATATAACCTTTAGATGGCCTGCAAACAAAAAGATTATATATGCTGTTATAAAAGGGTATTAAAACAGAGCCAATTAATATATTCCACAGAGACTTGTTTTGTAATTGTGTCCTCAGGGCAAATTAGTCAAAGTTCTATTGATGCTGGTAGCCTGGCTACACCATGGGAAGCAGGAGGAGGTTAGAAAATAGGAGGGGATGCTGGAGGAAATCTGGAGCTGCCAGAGGCAGTGAGCAGGGCTGTGGTGTCCCATAACCAAGCTAGTGCCTTATGAATGCCCACCCCCAGAGCAGAGCATTCTTCTGCAGGTGACAGAACCCCCACTCCTGGGAAAGATGGCAGCAGGGGAAAATATTACAGTAAGCGTATGCAAGGCTAGCAAAATAATTGGTTAGAGGGAAAAGCCATCCTACCCACTTCTGGTATCTAACTGTAGGTAGGACCAGGGGAAAGCAGGCACATGGGCTATATATAAAGGTCAGAATGGTGGCAAGGGAAGGAAGGAACATGCTCTTTTGCCCTTGTCCTGAACATACTGATGCATTCTCAGAACCTTCTAACTAGGGAAATACCATGGTCAATGGAGGTGCTGGCCCAACACTCAGGTTCCAGGAAGGGAGCCTGAGACCTGACAATGGCCAGAAGAAAACATGAGCTGCCTGAATGATCACTCAGCAGTTCCCTGAGGTTCCGAAAGGATGGAACTTTAAGTGGGAGAAAAGATTCCAGATATTGCCTTTGTTCTTGGTCTGGTTGAAGACAGCTGGGTTTTCCTCTGGAAATCCTGGCGGGGATGGGCTTTGAGATGACAGTGTCATTCAACCAGATCATGCAGCATTTGAATAAAACCCTCCTTCCTCACCAGCCTCTGTCGTTAGAATTTGCCTAGTGGGGTTGGTGGGCCGCTGAATGCCACTTTGGTTCAGAAACACTAAATCAGGCCCTTTAATAAATTCCTCTGAGTGTGCTTCAATGGATGAATGTACTGAAGACTAGTTTTTCTAGCAAAAAGCTAACAAAATTGGGAACAGCAATGGGTTGAAAATGCTTTTGCTTATAGGTGTGAGGCATGTCCTGCACAGTGACAAGGTTTGTGCAGTTTCTCTTATTTCTGCTTCCTGATGAACCATGTAACCTGGATTAAAACATTGCTATCATAAAAAGGAAGAGTCAATAAAAAAAAGCATTAGAAGTGTGAAGTGCTTGTTACATTTGCCCATTTTTATTCAGTTATTCAAAGGACCTTTTTGAGAATCTGCTTTGGTTTGGATGAGAAATTTGTTAGAAATTAATAAATTAGAGTGTTTTCTTGTTTTTTTATTGTTGTTGTATTACATCCATCCCCTTTTTGCTCCCCTCCATCCCCTTCCCACCCATCCATCCCCCCCAAAGTCAATCCCACCTGTTGTCTATGTCTATGGTTCCTTTATACTAGGTTCTTGTCTGAGCTGCTCCCCTTCCCTGCCTCTTCCTCCCCTTCCCCACAACCCCTTTCTCCCTGACCACTGAAGGCCTATTCACTGTATTCATATATTTGGTTCTGTTTTGCTTGTTGTTAGTTTTGCTCATTATTGTCCCGTAATGGGTGAGATCATATGATATTTGTCCTTCACTGACTGGCTTATTTCACTAAGTATAATATTCTCCAGTTCCATCCATGTTGTTGCAAAGGGTACAAGTTCCTTCTTTCTTTCTGCTATATAGAATTCCATTGTGTAAATGTACCAAAGTTTTTTGATCCAATCATCCACTGATGGGCACTTAGGCTGTTTCCAGCACTTGGCTATTGTAAATAGTGCCGCTATGAACATAGGTGTGCATAGGGTCTTATGAATTGGTGTTTCAGGATTCT
>PVIW01006192.1:0-72286 GCA_004026585.1 Noctilio leporinus | reverse complement strand
TAGAGTGTTTTCTTAAGAAGCTTAGGAAAGCGGTGGAATCAAATGAATACACCAACATTTTAGTTTCAAATAAATGTACACATAGAGGGCATTATAATTTGATATAAAGGAGGACAAACAGACCACTTTTTTCAAGAGACAGGAAACACCTTATAGGGAGGTGACAACAGTATATGTGTTCAACAACCACTTGGCCTTGTGTTTTTCAGAAAGACATAATACTTGCCTTGAAGAAGCTTATAACATTTTAAAAGATGGGCAGTTATTACTAGTAGATGAGGGGAAAAGTGCAGTATGGGCAGAATCACAGAGTCTTTGCATATGTTTAGATACATCACTCAATGTGCTTTCCACACCATCTACCATTTGTGGTCTAAACTCCTAGTGAGTACTCCTCCTACCTCATTCCCAGGTAACCAACTCTCAGTTTTTTGTTTTTTTTTTTTTGTTTTTTGTTTTCCTATAATGGAAGATATTGATTGGTGAGTGAAGGACAAAAAGACTTAAGCCAATAGATGGCCTGACCATTGATCTGAAGTTTTTCCAAAGTAGTAAGGAGTTCAGCTAGATTTTTAACTCAGCGACACATAGCAGAATAATCAGTAAATGATGCACTTTGGAACAGAGAGAACTTTTGTTTAGAACTCTGGGTTGTGGGCAGGCTGTGCCATGTAAAAGATGAGCTAAGCAGAGAAACCATGTCAAGAAATCACAAATGATGGAGCAGACCTAGGAAGGCAGAAATTGGAGAACAGGCATTGATGTAACAACTTAATAAAGACTTTCTGATTCAGAGCTTTACTCCTCATAGCTTTATCAGATATAGCACATACCAGAATATATGAGCTGTTTATACCCTTATAACAAGCACCTCCTTCCATTTTGCGTTCTAGATGTATTTTGGTATCCAAAGGTAGCATGGGATACTGGGAAATCTCTGGGTAGTTTTGCAAGGCCAGAATGTAGAGCATAGTAAGAGATGACTATAGAGGGGAAAAGGCAGGTCCATTAACATGAATGGCTTTATGTGGCAGTGATTAGGAGTGTAGGCCCTATAGTAGAAACATTATAAATAACTACAGACCTCTAAGCAAGGGAGTGGCATGATCAGATTGCATTATATAAAGGTCACTTGGGTGCTTTGGAAAGGTCATAAATAGAGGCAGAGAAGCCCCCTCAGGGGACTATGAGAATGACATGAATAAGGGATATTAAGAGTCTGCAATAAGGCAGTAGCTATGGGAATAGAGAGAAGATATTTGACTTGATACATTTCAATGGTGTAGAATTTATATGACTTGCTTACTGATTTTGATAAAAGAAGAACTGGGAGATTAGTCTAATGAAAAATGAATGCCAATACTTCATCAATAAGGGAAATCCTTGAAGTATTGTGACATTTAAGGGAAAAAGAATGAGCAGAGTTGTAGAGATGTTAAGATTGGGCTGTCCTTATGGTAAGTATTCAGTCAGTTGAACCAGAAGCTCAATAAAATGTAATTAGTGTTGCCCTGGACGGTGGCTCAGTGGATTGGCACTGGCCTACAAATCCAAAGGTTGCTGGTTCAATTCCCATATTATCAGGGCACATCACCAGGTTGCAAGGTCTGTAGCTGGAGGCAGGTGAAAGGCAACCATACATTGATGTTTCTCTCCCTTTATTCCTCCCTCCCTGTCCTTTCTCTCTAAAAATAATAAAAATCTTTTTAAAAAGTAATTAGTGTTTAAAAATGACTTACAATTCCAGTGAAAAGCAAATTTGAACATAGGGAGTCAAGGAAAATACAAAAAGATGATAGGCACTTCTGGGATTCATTGCTATTAAATTGCACCTACACTTATTAATTTTGTCCTTTTAAAAAATCGGAGCCCTGGCGGGTAGCACAGTGGATAAGGCGCCGGCCTATGAACCCAAAGGTCGCAGGTTCGATTCCCCAGCCAGGGCACACATAACCAGGTTGCAAACCAGGTCTCCAGTCAGGTCTGTGGCTGGAGGCAGGTGAAAAGCAACCATACATTGATGTCTCTCTCTCTCTCTGCCTCTCTCCCTTCCCCTCTTTCTAAAAATAATGAAATAAAAAAATCTTTAAAAATAAATAAATAAATAAATTAATTAATTAAAATAAATGAAAAATCAATAGCTGTCATTTGGAGACTCTATACCAGGAACTGGGTAACAAATTCATGCATATTGTTTACTTTTTCTTAATATCCACCCTTTGAGATGGTTATTAATAACCTCATTTTATAGATTGAGTAACATGGACATGCAATGGTTGAGTAAATTGCTCATTGTTATGGTAAATGTAGTATATATCCAAGCCACTCTTGTCTGATACCATAGTCTGTGCAATGAGCAGTTGTGCTGGACATTGCCTTCCAAATGCCGGCTACCAGGTGAACTGGAGAAACCTCAACTGTTCATGAGATTCACTGATTTCAGTACTTCAGTTCTCTCACCCTGCATACAAGTTTTCCTCTTAAGTCTGTGGGCTGGGCAACAGTGGGCAGTTAGAGAAATAAGAAAGTGCCATGGCAAAAAAAAAGTCAAATTCAGTAGCATAGAATTATATGGCATTTCCCTTATTTTTAGCTTCATGGCTGCAACAACCGGACCTTAGTATTAGCCCAAGTAGCATGTGAGAGAAGCCATGGTAGCTGGTTCTACCCATGATGTCACATTGGGCAGAATGGAAGAGAGACTCTGTATGAAATGCCACTTAATTCTGTTTGATAATTATTTGTTTTTTATGGGTGAGATCATAGGACACAGACTTCAGACCTGATTTTTGATTTACAAATGAGTAAAACCAATTTTCCTTTGCTACAAAGAGGTAAAAATCTGCTTTTGAATAAATAATATATATAGGCCATACGTTAAATAGTTAATATTAAAAAGATCCTAGGAAATCCTTGCAAATGCCATCTCTTAGCTTGTTCTCAAAATGTAAAGGTTAGAAACTATTTGAGAAAACATGTCCACATGTTTTAAACAACTTCTCCTTTCATTAAAGCAGCTGTAAATGTATATACATAATTCATTGATTTGCATTAATGAATAATGCCAAGAGAAGAAAATAACATAGAAAAAATCTAACATTGGAAAAGAAGCAAGAAGCTTGGACATGTTTCAACACATAATAAAATCTTTTTTAGACAGAATATTACATGCTGGTTTGTTTTGGGGGCAGAATGGAAGTCCCAGGTCTTGAACTGTTCAATACTGTAATTATTTAAGTAGCTGTATGTGGCTGCTTTGACCAGCCTTGGTCATATATATAAATTATATACATATAAATACATTTTAGAATAAGCTTGCTAATTTCTACTGGTGTACTTGTTTGTATTTTATCTGAATAATATTGAATCTATACATCAATTTGGAAAGTCTTTCAAATCATGGGCATAGTATTTCCTTTTCTTGATTAAAATATTCTTTAATTTCTCTTAGTAGAGTTTTATATTTTGTTGGTGCAGGAGTTTTGCACATCTTAACTATGTCCATTATTTAGTGTTTTATGTTTTTTGATACTATTACAGATGGTTTTATTTTTAAAGGTTTATATTCTAAGATTTTGGAGGTGATATGGAAAATTTAATTAATATTTATATTGATTTTATATCTAGAAAGCTTAAAAAATGTCCTAATTCTAGTAATATATGTATTGATAGATTTTTTGATTTTCCACATGTTTTCTTCAAATAACAACAGGGCTGTATGTTTCCTGATAAGCCTAGCTTTAGGTATATATCGCAAATTTTGATGCTACATTTTCAATCTCATTCAGATCAAAATATTTTTTAATTTTAATTTTTGATTTCTTCTTTCACTAATGGATTATTTAGAAGTAGATTACTTACTATTTAATATATGAATAGTTCCATTACTTATTACTCCTGATTTATAGTTGAATTTCACTGTAGTAAGAGAACATGCTCTATATAATTTCATATATATGAAATCTTTGAGACTTGCTTTATAACTCATAATTATTGATGTATGATACTCTGAGTTTCCTCATTAATTAGTTATTAGCTTCTTGAATCACTTTAAACCAGCTCCTCATTCAATTCTAATCTAATATACCACATTTTGTAACTATGTGTGTGTTTAGGGACTATGTTTATTTAAGCACTGTTTCCTTTGCCTATCATGGGATTTTGAATATATAAAGCATTAAAACAGTATGTAATGAATTAGTAAATTTAAGTATTAGTAATGGAGAGTATGTGGCATACATAAAGATAACCAAAGTTAGAACTTCAAAGGATAGGTAGTCAGGACATAAGAATGTGGTATGGAAGTCTGAGAAGGAACGACTTGAAGAATAAAGTATATTAGGGTACTGTCATGGCATGCATGCTAATGGATAAGGAAATGCCCCAAGACAAAATTCAGTAACTGTCGAAAACTATACAGAGGTGCCATGGCTGGATGGCTTGGTTGGTGTGTTATTCCATATACCAAAAGGTTGTGGGTTTGACTTCTGGTCAGGTGTTTACAGAAGGCAACCAATCAAGTTTCCCTCTTACATTGATGTCTCTCTCTTTCATCTCTCTCCTTTCCCCTTTCTCTAAAAATCAATGACCGTATCCTTGAGTGAGTATTTTTTAAAAAATGTTGTACAGGGGTCCCAAAGTGTATGCCTGTTTGACTTAGGAAGGCCACTTGCAACAAGGGTAAAAGTAGATTAAGTAATATATATGTGAGACTTCAGATGTAAAATTGTTGCAATGTAGTTTATTCAGATAATTTCTAAAATATTTTGTATTATCGTCATTAGAATTGTTTTTACTCCATACACTGTATGGAGATATGTAATGGGGTAGAGAGTGGGGGTCCCCTACAAATAGCAGAGCATATTCCTACAACCCTTGATTGGGGGAAGAGGGAAGTGGATCATACAGTATTTAAGATACTTTGTGTAACAATGGCAAGTTAATAGATGTGCCTTCCCTGAAGATAGAGGACTGCTGTCCATGATGAAAAGTGTATGTGAACTTTAAGTGTGTGCAGCAACTCGTGACAAAGCCATGATGCCCACCCCAGATGGCCCTATTTCACTGGAAACTCTTCCCCTGACTAAAGATGGCAGCTGAAAGAAGGTAAAAGACATGGGGAAACTGGCAGAAGTGGCACATGCTAGGAGGGGCTGGGTATGAGGTCACATAGGAAGTTCCAGGCTGAGCGTTCACATGAGTGCAGGCTGAAAGAGAAGAGGAAGAAGTCAAGCAATCAGATAGGGTATAGGAGAGGGTCCCTCATGAGGTCTGGTGTGTAATAGGGAAGCCACATGGTTTGGTGTAAGAGTGTGCCACGAGATCTGGAGTAAGAAAGAGGGGTGAGATGGGGTGCCAAGCACAGATTCATGAGGGAAGCTTGGAGCTGAACTGTGACCAGGAATGCTGACCTGCAGAATTCTGCTTTTCTGACAGATGGCACCTCTGGTTGGCGTATTCCCAAACCAGTCTTGTTTGGCAAAGGGAGACAGGATTATACGTTTCTGGGTATTTTAAGGGAGTGGGGCTTAACAGCAAAAATCTGCCATTATTCCAAGTCTGCATGACATTGAAATAAACCAATCCTTTCCCTTTTTACCAAACTCTTGCATTGGGAGTCATGCTTCTTGGCAGTGAGCAGCCGAACCCCACAGCTATTCCAAGACAACATTGTGAGGGAAGGTCTGTAGCAGGTATGCATTAAATTTCATGGAAAAAGCTTAGTTTAACTTGTTTTCTGACCAAGGTAAGAACTAAGAGCCTAAAGTTGTGCAGCAAAAGCAGAACCCATATGCTCTATTCTTACTCCATTATTTCTCCCCCTTACACCATCTATTGTAAATAAGTTGCCTACAACCAAGGGCAAGGCTAGCCTTAGGAAACACAGTTTGTAGCTTGCTAGAGGGTGTCATTTACTCTATTAGCTAGCATGGGGTTTGAGCTTTCTTACATCCTTGCTGCTCTTTAAAGTTGTCTTAAAAATATAGGAATTCAGGGGAGATAAATATGCAGAGTTCATAACATACTGATAGGGTTCAGTTTAAGTACCAATTGCTAACCCTCTATAAGGTGAACAATTCATTAAATAACATGCAAATTGAATGAAGAGGTAAAAAAAATTAGGTTGTGATCTAATCTCAAGTAAAAAGCAAAATGGGAAATAACCAAGGTAACCAGATAGTCACACAGAGGTTCTGAACCCCTGGGTGTTAGATAGAAGAGCATTTAAGGAAGAAAAATTATATTTAGTGAACACCTGTTCTTTTTAAAAATCTTTAATCAATTTAATTCTTACAATAAATCTGGCAATAGATAATATTGTTATAATCTAAAAGGAGACTCCAAGACACAAACAGCTTATAGTAATGTACCTAAAAACTCAAGTGACTTAAGTTACAGCCCTGGAATCTGAGCACTAATGTGTCTGTCTATAGAAAGACTATGTCTTATCCACTGCATCATAGGGCAGATGAGGAAACTAAGGTTCAGAAACATTTTCACTGGCTAGACATGTTCAGCAACAACAAGGTAGACCTAACCTGTGCTCAAGTTTCTCTTCATTCCGTAGTCAGTGCAACTCCTCCATTTCCTTCGAGGGAGTATACCTGTGCCTTCCCATTCTTGGGGATATGGGGTTGCATTATTTAAATTAATATGCTGAAAGCTTCAAGAAATCTTCTAAGAAAACTGGTTTACTTTTATTCAACTCAGCTTCCCCAGTATGTCCCAAATTTATTTGACCACGTCATGCCCATTTTACTTGTAAAGTCTATGAACTTTGTGCCAATTTCATATCCTAGGGAACATACTGAGAAATGATGCCTCATGCCAGATGGTGTCACAATTGACCAAAGGGCATTTAATGATGCAGCAAAGACAAATTTCACCTAGCCTTTCTGTAAGAGCTTACTGTTGATGATTTATCATGCACCTCTTAAACTGTTAGGGTCATTGGAGTAAGACTATTCCTGAGACACTGTCTACTTTGCTTTATTGTGCTTTATTGAAGTCATCTAATCCCATCTCAGGGTGAAACCATAATAAAAAGCTATGATTTTATACTTTTTAAAGAAAATTTTAAAAACCGGAGGAGGGACGTTATGAGCCTTTTTTTTTTTGTATCTGAAATTTACAAGTATTGCCTGAAACAGAGCTATTAGGCAATAGAGTCGAGGTTAGCATTCAAGCCTTGTTCCTATCTTCGATGTTGAGTGGAAGTATGGAGCATTATGCACAGTTTTTAATGGTGGACCTGGCTTTAAGAATTTCATACTGGGGATGAAAAGAATTTATTTTTAAAAACAGATGAAGAGGAATCCGACTGTTGTAGGAAAGTATTGTTATCTGCAGAGTCCCTGCAAATACACTGTTCCTCAAATTGCCTAAAAACAATTTACATGCAATCAGATAATGTGATGAAGTGTTCAGCGAGCTGTGGCTAACACCTACTTATACCCAATGGAGTTTTGAATGTGATCTGTGTAAAGAATTTTGTGGCTTTGTGAAAATGGGAGAGGCAATATATTCTTACATAATTTTGCACCTAAAATTGTTTATCATCTTTCCTGAGACCTTTTTCCTTTTGTTGTGTATCTCCAATACATTATTATCCACCCATCTTGCACACACACACAAATTATACTTTGAATGAAGGGCATAATCTGAAGAGAATGCGAAAGGCAGGGAAAGGAAGGGAAGTAGGAGAGAGAGAGAGAGAGAGAGAGAGAGAGAGAGACTAAAATACAGAGATGTGCATCACTTTAGGAATAAAACTATGTTTTAAAAATGGCAAACAAGCCCTGGCTGGTGGCTGAGTGGATAGGTGCTGGCCTGCAAACCAAAAGATTGCTGGTTTGATTCCCAGTCAGGGCACATAATCAGGTCTCCAGCCAGGTTCATAGCTGGAGGCAGGTGAAAGGAAACCATACATTGATGTTTCTCTCCCTCTCTGCCACTATCCCTTCCCCTCTCTCTAAAAATAATAAAATCTTTAATTTTTTTTTAATGAAAATAAATAAATGGCAAACATAAAGAATATATTCCAAAGGAACTAGCATTGATGACCCACGGACACAACTAACATGTGGGATTGACTGGTGGGGAAGGGGAGAGCTGAGGGGGAAAATGAGATGAAGGTAACATAACAACAATAAAAAATAAATTAAAAAAAGAATATATTCCATAGGTTAGCAGAATCAATAAATGTTTTAAGTTTTTAGTAACTAGTCTAAACAACATGGTAGTTAAAGCTGTATGTATAATCATTAAATTCCAATAGAGTACTCAGAATATGGACTGAAAAGATTTGCTTAAAAATATTTATTCTAAATTCTATTAAGTATATTTTACTTTTCATAGTTTTCTTGTGTATATGGTTGCACTTTCCATTACATAAGTGTTAAAATTCATCACATGAATCATTTTTGAGGGAATAAAAATTTCAATAACAATTTATAAGGAAAAAGTTAAAACTTTATTTTTTTTAAAGTATACTATATACTTTATAGTATATACACATACATACATACACTTGTACAGGAAATATTCCCAATAAGAAAATATATTGCAGTAGGCCAAGAAAAAGAAATGCAAGTTAACTGCCATTTATGGCTAATAGGATTTTTTCATGATTATCAAAATAAATATTTGTTTTCCAAGGCTAGGAATTGATAGAGAAGGAAAATAATAAATAAAAAGGGGTTAGAATTAAAAACCAATGTTTTTCTAGACAGTATTATCAGAGGGCAGTATTGTAGAAACAGGGCGGCAGGAACTTGTAAGCATGGTTGATGCAGGGCTTGGCAAGTGAAGAAGAGGATTTTGAATAGTTTGAGTTTGCGATTTGAAGTTGAGGATTTCATAGGAGGTAGAGAACGGGAAGGTTTGGCTGGTGTACATGTTGTCCCTAACATCAGTGTGGCCCATGAATGCTGTGTGCAGTTAATGATGGGTGGGAAATGAACACATGTATTTCAACTCTTGTACTTCTTTGTTCGTGGCAGTATTATAGATGGCATTTCTTCTAGTGATAATTTCTTGCCATTTTTAAAGAAACAATAAGAATGGCCAGTGGTAAGTTATTGCTTCTTGTTTCCAAAGATAAAAGAAGCATTTAGACTAGTCAAATAAATCAGATCACTTTTCATGTGACTTTTCAGTATGAAACAGTCTTTGGGTTTAATCTGAACTTTTTATTTAATTCTTAAATCTGATTTTTTAAACTCAACTTTTCAGGGCATTGTAATCCTTGTTTATGCATAAATGAGTTTGAGCATTATTCTTTGATAGTAAAGCAACTTGCCAATAAATTTGAGCATGGCTTAGCATCTAGATGGCTCATTAGACTGTAGAAATGGAAGCAAAATGTTTCATGTATATTGCAGTATAAAAAAGTAACAATATAATCGAATATAAACTTGTAAAACCATTGACAGATTCACTTAATTTTTAGAAGTGTGTGGGGAAATAACTTTTTCTTCAATAAATGGATCAATATAATCATATTTGAAAACAAATTAGTCATAAACAATTGGGATTTCCTATCTTGTTCTTTTGGTTTTCCATATATCTTATTTATCCTCTTAGCTTAAATTTCATGTTCACACAAAAGACTCTCAACAATATATCAAGTTCTTCATTCTCTTGCAAATGTTGCACATGCTGGCTTCTTCATTAACAGGTTACAAAATGCAGTGAGATTACAGCTCTAGTTTTTGATCATCTGCAGCATTGCAGCTCCTGATGCTCTGCTAGGTCACTTATGTTGTTTTATAAACACCCTATAGGGCCCTGCCAGAAGAAAGGTAGCTGCATTTTCATAAGTGAGAAGACAAGTATAAAAAGATAACTTTCCTCCAAATCTGTAACTAGTCATTGTTAAAACTGGGTCTCAAATTTAGCTCTGATAGATACCAAGCACATGACATTCCACTACACTGTTTCTTGTCAGTAGCACCATTCAAATAGCCTATAGGAAGTAGTCATTTAATTTATAGCAAATTAACATTTCATAACACTGCATTTAATTGTAATGTTATAGCAACTGAAAAAAAAAAAAAAAAAAGAAATTAGCCTTATGAGATAAATGTCCTTTAGTTTGTCTGTGAATATATAACTTTATTCCATATCTAATAATAACTGAAGATTAAAGACTATTCATAACAATAATCCAACAGGGAAATCATGTGAAAGCTGTTAGTCTCTGCCTCGAGATTATCATAGCCCAGCCCTGTTGACTAGCACCATTTAGTAGCTTAGATACTGCAAGCCCAGTTGTGTGGACCTGTTCATTTTCTGTTTATGACCTCTCTCACTTGCCTCAAACTTTTTGAAAACTAGATTTCTTCTCCTTAGCTGGGTCCCAAGTTCAGTGCTGGGTGCTATATGGACAGGCATTAGCTTGTTATCTTGGAATTTACTTCAAGGGGGAGGTACATATATTAAATATTGCATGTGTGTATATATCCTGTGTATATATGTATTTACATAGTCATATACATGTGTACACATGTGCACACATTTATGCATATACAAATGTACAGCTGTGTACAAGTGTGTACATACACATATGTATATATGTGTATGGATATACTTATAAGCACTATACACTTAAAATGAAATAGTTTAATGAGAGAGAATAAAAAGATGGGGATGTAATTCAGATTGGTTGCCCTGGTAATCATTACTTTGAGGTAACAATCAGACAGAAATCTGAAAGATCAATGGGAATTAAGCCGGCAAAACAGTTGGTAGAGGAAAGTGTGTCTCCTTTGAAGGTACAAAAAGAGGCCAGTGTGTCTAGAGCATGGTGAATGTGTCAGAATCATATGAGATAATAGTGGAGAGGTCAGCTGGTCTAGATTATATGATACTCTCAGTTTCTTCAAACACTTTGGATTTAGACGTAAGGGCAGTGGAATGGCATTGAAGAGAGAGGATTCCAATAGAGATTCTAGATTTAGTTTTAAAAGAACTCTCTCACTTGTGCATAAGAGATGGAATATAGGGAGCCCCAGGTGGTGATATAGCAGTTAAGAGGTTGTTGTATTTAGTAGGTATTACTGCCCTCAACCAAGGAGGTGGTAATGGTGATAGAGAGAGAGGGATAGAGGTGGACTCAAGATATATTGCAGGTAGACTGGATGTGAAACATGGGTCAAAAAAGACTCCCAGTTTTCTGAATTGTCTGACTGATTGATAGTTACACCACTGAAGCATGGCTGGGGTTCCTACAGAAGAGATGCATTTAGTTAGTAGCATTAATGACTTAATTTGGGACTTGCCAATATGAAGGACCCCTGGAATATCAGAATGGATATCTCAGTGAGGCAGTAAAAAATGTGCCTAAGACTCACATAGTGGTGTGTACAAGAGATATACATGTGAGGATGATCAGGTTACATGCAGCATTAAAAGGAAAGAAAAATAAGATTACCTATGGAAGAAGTATAGGTCTAAGCCCTGAGGATCTCCAAACTTTAGTGATTGCGCAAAAGGAGATCTAGAAGTGTGTCTAGTGATATAAGAAGAAAAAAAAATAGGAGACTCTAGTGTCACAGAGCTAATTATTTCATAAAAATAAAAAGAACATAAAAGTAAGCAAATGTGCCAAAGCTTCTGTAAGTTCTGTAAAGAGAAAATATACCTGAGATTTGACAACATAGGATTTGTTGACTACATGTAGAATATTGACTCTCAATGACTTAAATAAAAAATAAATGTCTTTCCTACATAACCAGAAGGGAGACAGAGCTGCTTTAAGAATGTTTAAGACTATGACACAACAAAGTAGAGATGCTACCTGACTTATGATGGCATTACATCCCAATAAACTTGTAAGTTGAATAAATGTACTTAATACATTACAGTTTGACTTAGCCCAGCCTACGTCAAATGCACTCAGAACTCTTACATTAGTTTACAGTGGAGCAATTATCTTGAATATTAACTCAAGTGTAATTGATTGCCTTCCTTGTCTTCTTTCACTAGAAGCAGGAGACAGAGATGGGTGTTTTGTAGACATGATGGTATGCAAAAACACAAAATGCAGCATCTAAAATATGTTGGCAATACAGCATAAACTAGAGAGTACCATTGTTTACCCTGGTGACTGGGTGCCTGACTTGGTGGCTGACTGGAGGCTGTGGCTGGTTGCCTTGCCCCAGCATTATAAGGCAGTATCCTACCACATAGCCCTACTGGGAAAATAGCAACATTCAAAGTATGGTTTCTATTGAAAGCTTATTTCTTTCAAAACATTGTCAAGGTGAAAAGTCATTAAGTTGAACCATTATATGTTGGGACAATCTGTAATCATCTTTCCTCTCCATAATCCTTACCATATTGTCTTTCTCATAGGCCAGACTCCAGGTTCCAGCCCTTGTAGGTGTCATCCCTAGACACAGTAGTGCCAAAGGAAAAAGAGAGTCTGTTCCTGTGAGAATACCTCTCCCAGCATCCCTCAGCAGTCCTAACATTCAGGTTGCATTGCTCAGAATCACATCACATTTTGCTAGATGTGCCTAGCTGAATCGTTAAGGGCAATGTAATTACTAAAACTAGTTTATAAAACTTAGGACCCACTTCCTGGGGCTGGAGATTGTTGTAGACCTCCTGAGAATATCAGGGTCAGGTCGTAGTTCTGTAAGGAAGAAGCAAGAGAGCAGAGGTACATGGGAAGCAACAATGTTTCCTACAGAAGACTACAGATAGTACACCAACAATGTGACATACCCTAGAATTTTCATTACATTTGATTATTCTCAGAAGGAAATATGATCATATATTTCAAATATCCAATATGTCTTTGGGTGATAAGATGAAATGGGTAAGGTTCATCCTCAGCACCTGCTCATATCTCTTCTGTTACCTCTAGCTCTCCTGTTAAGTGGTTTTGCTTTGCGTCTTGTGTAATTGACTTTCTGTTTCATCTCCTGCATCTGAATTTACTAAGCCACCAATCTCATTCTCTATGTAGGGAAGTAATGAAGTACTTGAAGGTGTCAGTTTTTGATTTAGCTTAATAAATACCACTCTCATATAATATTTGAAATTTAAGAGCTGTATTTAATCTTAACAGTACAGAAATTGGTGGTGGTGGAGAAGGAGGAAGAGACTTATAGTAGAAATTATTTTAGGCCCTAAAACAAATTGGTAAAGATATTTTGAGTAGAGGACTTTTTATGCACAGATAAATTTACACAGGCTCTTATTTTGCTTTAAGCTAAGGCTTTTATATGTAACAAAGTTTATTCTTAGCCCACAACAAATAAATGCTTTGCAATGATAAAATATGCTAGGTCTGGTAAGGGCTAAATGATTTGTAAGGGTTTCTCACAAGGTATTAGAATATCTAGCTTAGTGCTCTTCCCTTGGTCACTGTTGAGTTAATAAGACGAATAACACATAAATACATAACTAACTATTCTTTGCACTTCCATTCATTTGTACTTATGCTTAGTTGTCTACTGAGCATATTTCTGTTCAATTAAGTGGAAAACTAAGCCCAACATTCTTTGCTAGCACTCACCTCTGAATCAGTTGTCAATACAACTGTCTAGTTCTCATGCACCCTACAAGCTGACAGGCCGTGAAAAGTGTGCATTCTAAATCTTCTGTTGCTCCTTATCCCAGACATGGATTGCAAATTGCATTTTTAGTGTTGAATTGTTGAACAAAGTTTCTACATTCTAACAGAATGAGAAATGTCTTTTTATAACACTTTCAGAGGATAGTCAATTTATATCTTTTGAACTAATGAACTTTTGAACTTTTGTTGGTAGTTTTTTCATTACAGATCCTGTATAGTACAGGTTAATCTATGCTCACCTGGATCGATCACATTCTTATCTGCAAAGATTCCTGGAGCATGATGGTGATGCTTTGGCAATGTTATACAAAATTCTCTAGAGATAAATAATATTTATAACCATGAATGGTTTGTGAGTTGTTTCATGGTGGAACACACCAACTTATAAGCATTGTTTGATTAAAATAATTGGATTTATGATTTATAGCTGATTTCCATGTAATATGATAGGTTTTTCCAATGGTTAAGGCTGCTGTGATTATGATATATGTGTGATATACGTAATATGTGTAGTAAATATGTAGCCCAACCCTTGAAATTTCCTGAGTAACAAGAGTATCTTTTGTACACTAATGAGATGACTGTTTTGACTGAGGGGCTCCTAGGTAACAACAGAAATGGGCCACCAAAGAGACCAACCATGAAATTAAACAGTTTAATGTTCAACCCTACCCCTGTGATTCATGGGGAGGGGAGAGGAATTGCACACTGGGTTATAAAAACTTTAAAAAAAAAAAAAAAGGTATTTATTTTTAGAGAAAGGGAAAGGCAGGGAGAAAGAGAGGGAGAGAAACATCAGTGTGTGGTTGCCCCTCACTGTCCCCAACTGGGGACCTGGTCCACAACCCAGTCATGTGCCCTGACTGGGAACTGAACCAGCGACCCTTTAGTCCACAGACCGGTACTCAATCCACTGAGCCACATCAGCCAGGGCTAAAAACTCTTAAACAGTAAGATTTGTAGAGCCTACAGGTGGTGAACACATCAGCATGGTGGGAAGCTTGCTCAACTGTGCAGGACACGGAAGCTCTGCACCATCCCTGCCCCATACCTTACACTATGCATTGCTTCCTTTTGGCTATTTCCAAGTTCTATCTTTTTTAATAAACCTGAATAGTAAAGTAAGTATATCACTTTCCAAAATTCGAGCAAATTATCAAATCTGAGTGTAGGGTATCATGGAAACCTATGAATTTGTAGTCAGGCAGAAGTGCTGTAGCTTGGGCACCCCATTTGTAGCTGGTGTCCCAGAGCAGTTTTGGAAGACAGTGTCTTTCCCCTGTGGAGCTGGGATTGTGTTAACTCTGGATAGTGTCAAGTGGGTTGAAGTGGTGGACAACTAGTTGATAAGTAGAATTAGAGAAAAGGTTGTTGATGTTGGAAAGCATATCATAGATGTTCACATAGCTAGAATGTGCCTAGAATACATCTATGTAACTAGCTTACTATAAGAGACCTCCACTCCCATGAGGAGCAGATATTGGGCATCCTGTTACCAAGGTGCTTTGCATACCTACAGGTGGTGCCTCTGTACTGGAGGATACAAAGTATTTCTTACAGGGCCCAGGCATGGGGAGGACAGGTAGGCCTGTAACTGTGACCTTGCATCCCTTTCAATGCATATGCTTCTCTTGTTGTTGCACTGTTTTCTGTGCTTGTAATACAGGTCTTTCCTGACTATCAACTGTTTCAGTCCTGTGAATCTTTACAGCAGTTGAACCCTTAAAATGATTAATACATAATTAATATGGATTTTTATAACAATCTTCACTAATATTCTTAGTCATTTTAGCAGATTACAAGATGAAGAAAGAATTCTAGTGTTTAAAATACATCTTACCCCTGACTGGTAGCACAGTGGATAAGGCCCCGGCCTGCGAACCCAAAGGTCGCAGGTTCGATTCCCCAGCCAGGGCACATAACCAGGTTGCAAACCAGGTCTCCAGACAGGTCTGTGGCTGGAGGCAGGTGAAACACAACCATACATTGATGTCTCTCTCCCTTCCCTCTCTGCCTCTGTCCCTTCCCCTCTTTCTAAAAATAATGAAATAAAATCTTAAAAAACAAACAAACAAAAATAAATAAATAAAATAAAACACATCTTGTCAAGGAAGTCTTGGTACAAATAGCTACTGTGTATTAATTAGACTTTAATCCCATATATTTCCAAAAGTAGAAAAATAATAATTGTGCTTATGAGAATTTCCCTAAAATATTGAGTTATTTTTTCACACACAAAAATGTAGAACTTATAAAAACACCAGAGAATGAAAAATTTTGTATTGACTATGACAGCTCAGTGTCCTCAGTTTATCTGGTCATTGTATTTATTGACCTCTCTAAAAACTCTTTAAGAGGGGCACAGAGAGTGGTTGCTACTAATTACTTTAAAGCTTTGTATTTATTTCATATACTATTTACATCACAAAGAGAATTTTGTTCTATAACTTCTGCATGGAGTTAGTCAGATGGTGTATTTATCACATGCATTCACCTTCCAGTACAAGTGTAAAATTTACATCTGATTTATCGTTTGAGAATTTTTATTAATAAATGTATGTTTATCATAATAATGCTACCCTATTATGGGTAGATTTTTAAAAAGAATAGATGTAAACCACATTTGTATTCATAAATGTCTAGTGAAAGGATATATTAACATCTTAGAATTTTTAAGTGTAACAGTGAATTAAACACAAATGTTATTTCATGGTGTTTAAAAGTAGCAATAAAGTGAATGGTGCTTTATTTGATAATGAAATAGTATTGAATATAAGCAGTATTATATAATCAGTAATTAATCTCCAAGTGCCAACTTTAAAGAATTAAGCAAATTCTGTTAACACAGCTAATTAAGAGGTAAAGGGTTATTTTAAACACTGCATGTCAATACAACTGTCTCACTCAAAGTTCAGTGTCTATCAACCAGGTCTCCTGTGCATGGCAGATAAACCCAAGGAATCCTTTGCCATAAGCAGTTTTATATTTTCAGACATCCTGTGGGCATCATCTGCTTTTGACAGACAGCTACCCTCCCCCATAATCACCCACACACGGTGAGGAATGTAGCCACAGAACTGAGTCTTCCTTATCACGAACTGGAATAAGCAGCTCCAAATAAAGCACTAAATTATCAGAAGAAAATGAATGAAAGGATATCTGGCCATTTGCCTATTATTAGATTTCTTCCCACAGCGGCTACTATTTATATAATGTCAGTCTTCCAAAGTGATTTATTTGCATATATTTTTCTGCATTATACATTACCGAGGAAAGAGGGCTTCATATTTTCTTTGTGGAAGTCTATATGCCCTATATGCTTTCTATGTAATTTACCAATGGAAGCTTCCAAAATTATTTTGGTGTATGAGAAATGATACAACAGCAACAGACTGGATAACTGGCTTAGGACCATCAATATAAAAATACTCACTTTTATACCAGAGGATGCAGTGACCATAGGATATTTGGAAAATGATTTAGTGTAAGTGAGTTAGCTGGTTAGCAGCAGAGGGCAGTACTCTCAAGTATTAAATACGTAGTTTCCTCTACATTTGAGCTTGGATGGCTGGGGTGATTTTTTTTATTCCTAGCTAGATGAATGGGAACTAGCAAATGGATGCTCAGCACATTTATAAAACTTCTGTGTATCTTCTAAGATTACTGTGTGGAGTAAGCATCCAATGAAGATTCTCATAAAGTCATTCCTCATGCTCTTGGCATTGTTTTCCTCTTATCTAGGGAACACTTTTTCTTCTGCTATGTAGGTGGTTTTTTTTTTTTTTTTTTTTTTTTTTTTTTTTTTTTTTTTTTTTTTTTTTTTTTTTTTTTTTTTTTTTTTTTTTTTTTTTTTTTTTTTTTTTTTTTTAATATAGTAGCTTTATTCCAATATTGGTATTAAATTTCATCTTTTTGAGAGTTGAAGCTATGTATTACTAATGTTGTATCTTCAACGATAACTAGCTGAATGTCCCTGAGCCAACAATGATTATCTAAATACCTTATATATCACTTTAAGAGTGTATTCACACCCACTCACCAATATTAGAAGGCAATCAACACACACACACACATCTATATATCTGAGATAAGAATAGATCTGTGACTTCCGTATGTTGAACCATTAATGTAGGTCTGTTCACTTGTTGCCATGTGTACACATTACACAGAAACTTGTATGGAAGGTTTTTATTGGCAGGGTTCAAAAACAAGAATATCTTGCATTGAGAGAATAACTAGATTACTGGGCATGGCCGTACCTAGGGTTATTCACTGCATTAAGTGAAAAAATATATAGTATGCGTTTCATTTGTCTAAAAGCTGACCCCTCTGCCAAAAGCTCTGTGGTTACATGCCGACTCTGAACAGAAACCCCAAACTCTCCCTGATAATCCTCAGACTGCCTAGCTTTTTCAAAGCTAGAGCGCATTGACTACCATGATATTTACAAGGGACATGCTTAAATATAGTTTCCATAAAAGTGAAAGTGTTACCAAACTCAAGGGGTTTGCCCCTGGGGGAGCTCTATTCAAGACTGAGACATGGTTGTTGCAGGGTAGTGTTATTTCCTGCAGAAAGTGAAGAAGATGGGTTCCTAGCCAAAGATGTTTTACTGGGAATAGAGGCTTAGCCAATGCTTATACGTTCAAATTCACTTCTTCTCTGCAGTAGGCTAGTTTATCTGATTGAGTCTCTGTCAAGCTCATCCTGTTTAGAACTGGTCTACAAATACTTTGATACGTTTTAACACTTAGCAAGAATAACATAGTAATAACTTTTGGAAATGCCCAGGCCTTGAGACCCTTGTTATATCTAACAAGAAAGTGGAAAATATATTACAAGCACAAGCTAATAATATTCAGGACAAAGAATATTGCCAGCAGTAATTAGGGGCATTTCATAATGACCAAAGAGGCAGTTCATCAGAAAGATATATTATAAATGTGTATTCACTTAAAAACTGAACTTCAAAATATGAGGCAAAAACTAACAAACCTAGGAAAAGAGATACATCCATGATTATAGTTGGTGATAGCAAAGATCTTCCTCTCAATAACCCAGGAGCAGTTGAAAAAGTTGTAAGGATATAAAAGACTAACAATGGTATTAACTGACTTGACCTAACTGACATTTATAGAACAGATCATCTAGTAACTACAGAAAATGTGCCTTTCAAGTGCACAGGATCCAGCCACCAATATAGCAGTCTCGTAGTTTGGAAGGTTCCCAATTCTACTCTCAGGTTCAGTGATTTGTTACAAAGATTCACAGGTGGGAAAAAAAAAATTATACTAACAGTTACAGTTAATTACTGAAGTAATTCTTATATACATCTACAGTTTGTTAAATAAACCAACACTAATGGACCCAGGGCCCTCCACTCAAATGTAATTCACAGTTCACTCACTGTTGCCCACTCCTGAAACTGTCCTCAGACTTGACCTTCTCCACGCAGTGAGTGGTTTCTCAGTTTTATTTACCTAGCTCTGTGACTAACTTTTGTAGGTTGTCTGACAAGATTAAAGATGAAATTGATCCCTTAAGAGCAATGGATAAGGACAAACCAATTTGAAAGTGGTTTGTCTAAGAAATGTTTTAGGTTAAGCTCATGCGTCTGTGGACTGTTTCTGGGCTATCCTATTTGCACAACTATCTAACTATTGGTGCAAACATCATTGTTAATCCTATAGATGCTTTCTTTCCTGTAGAAAAGAAAACACTATTCTCCAAGACTCCTCCACCTCTTCTGGGTGTTCTTGTCTGACAGGCTGAAGGTAAATGTTGAGTAATAATGAGAAAGAATAAGGACTTGGGAAAAACAAATAATTTGAAGTAACTGCCATTTTCTTCAGATTAATTGTCCTCCATTGGTATGCTTTATTTTTAGTTTAGAAAACCTGAGTGATTTATTCCCTGGAGGTAAAAATTGTGCAAGGTTTCAAGTTAAATATTGTAAGGCCTTGAGATAGATCTTCTTTCACCAGAGAACATGACATCAGCGATTTCTACTCATACACATGCCTTAGCGCTCAATTTTGCAGTTTCAAAGGAGGCTGGCTTCTCACTGAACATTTGTAGAACCTAACTGAAAATGCATTAAAATACAAGCTATGCAATGGAAGCTTAATGTTTTTTTTAAGATAGGGGAAATAAACATAATGTTTTGTTGACCTCAAATGGTACAATGGGACCATAATAATTTTCTTCCAATAGACACCCATTTCTCCTACAATATCCAACTTTGATTTGTTTTAAATATTGGTAACACAATAACTTTAATAGTCAAAAACTGGAAAATATATTTTTACCTCTAAAATTATTTTAAAATTACTTAAACTCAGATCCCCTCAGATTTTTAATTTATAAGGCTTTACAACTTCCTGGAATTCTCTACATCCCTTGAGAATTTTTTTTCCCCAAGCTGTAGCTTCTCATTGCAATTAACAGTGATACAAGCAAAGTCTCCTGGCAAATATGATGGAACTCATTGCTGTGAAAAGCTCATACCAGTGATTCAGTCATGACAATCCCTAGATCTGGGGCTTTGTATATGAGTCTTGGTGATATGTAGTTTAAAGCTGAAACACTTCTTTCCATAACTCTCTCTTTTTACTCACCTCTTATTACTCATGACTTCTTCTTTTTTTTTCCTCCTAGTTTAGTCTAACTCTTTTCAAAAGATGGGCTTTTATTTTTAAGAACATATTTTCTTTCCATTTCTACACTAAGTATCTTCCCCAGAGTGGCCTTAATTTCATTTGACAAAATTGTTTTTGCTTATTGCTATTTCTGCTTTAATTTTGTGTGAATGAACATTTAGACCATGTAGTAATTAAGTACTGTTTTATATTTGTTGGTTGAACATGCATTCACAGTAATTGCTTTTGTGACAAGCATGTGACAACCACAGCATTTCCCAGAAACAAAATGTCAGTTTAAAGAAGGTCATACTACAGTTTGAAAACTATTGCTCACCTGCCTATGAGCAGACAAACTGTACTGAAAGTTTCAACCATGCAAACTGTGTTAATTATATTGACATTGGCTCAATACTTTCGGGACAGGCCTCATATACCAAAATATGAATTTTACAACTGTAAATGGAGTAAGATGTTTGCAAATGCCACTTTTATTTACACCTTTAAGGATGTATGGATTTTTTTTATCTCTGAAAAATTAATACAACCTTTTTCTAAACATACATAATTTCTATTTTGTTATAAGGCTTTTTTAAAATTGCTGTGACCACAAAATTTAGCATTAAAGTATTATATTGCTTTGTTCCTAAATTATGCTTTATAAAATCAAGTTCCACTTTATATTTTGATGATCCACCAAAATCCTAAATACAAACCCTGCATTCTATAATATATCATTTTAAATATTCATTTTGGTTTGAAATTCCATTTTAGAATGAGAGGGACTGCCTTAGATGAAGCAATGTATAGAGTAACTAATTTTCCTACTTACCAAATAATACAGATTGTGTAAAAACAACTGATGAATTGATTATTTTCCAAACAGATGTGATATGTAAATATAGACAAGTGTTACTCAGAAATTAAACATACACATCAGTAAAATAACTGGGTTTTTCATTCCACAGTATTTTTTCACTGCAGTTGAATGTTATGTTGCATTCTTATCAAACTCATCTTTTGGTGAATAAATATTTGCTAAAGTTTTACCTCATACACTAGCTCTGACTTAAAATATTTCTTTACTTAAGTATGAGGAGTAGGGCATTTTTTAACTCGCTCTCCTAAAACCAACCAAAACCACCACCAACAAAAAACAGAAGAGATTTGAAAACAAAAGCAAAAACACTTCTATGGAAACAGCCTTTAAGGGGCATGATTTATGGGGAAAAAATGACAATTGCCATGATCTTTGGCCATCACTAAATGAGGCTATTTGATAACCATCCACACTGAAGAATTTTAGTCATGAAAGAATAAAGAACTGTGTAGATAGGAAAAAAGCAACCTGGACAAAAAACAAACAAACAAAAAGCACCCAGCAATGAACAGGTCTGAGAAGACAGACACAGTGAAGCCAGATACAAACTTATGGGAAGCAGTTTTTCCGAAGAGCGAATAGTGCCACAGCTGGAGGAGGCTAATGGAAACTCATCTTTGAGTTACGATGATAATAAAGCCAGACTCACACTTCTGTACCTATCTGTTACTGTGGATACCCAATTGCTAAGCCACCCTCAACACATGATAGCATTCAATCCCTAGTTTATCCCCGCTTCTCGTCTTCACTCAGAAATAGCAACCAATCCAAAACTGATCCCCACTTCTCTTAGATTTTCCCCAAACTATTCAGAATGTAGCCAAGCCCTACAAAAGGGAATTCCCTTTCCCTTCTTGTAAAGTATCTTTAATTGGTTCTTCTGGATTATTGCCCTTTGCTGCTTTGAGCCATAATGGAAGAAATGATGCTAATTAATATATAATATAAATTCTGAGAAGAAAGCTTATGTGGTAATTCCTGTTAAATGGAAGGGATATGAACAAAGTCCAGGGGTGGGGGCAGGGGAAGAATGTGTCCCTAGCAAAGGAAAAAATGACAGTAGTTGTAAATCTTTACTGGGGTTGGTAAAAAAAAAAAGACGACTGTGAAATCACTCAACTATTTTAGTGAGATGACTGTAATGCAGAGATCATTTGGGATTCTGGGGTAGGGGTTGGTCTCTCTTATGAATTTAATTGTGCCCCCCCCACCAAAAAAATATATGTTGATGTCCTAACTCTGGTACCTTGGAATGCAACCTTATTTGTAAACAGAGTATTTGCAGATGTAGTTAACATGTTGTTAATTCAATGACTGGTATCCTAATAAGTAGACGGAAAAGTGGATACAGAAATCAGGGAGAATGCTACGTGATAACAGGACAGATTGTTGTGAAACAGTTGTGAGTAAAGGAATGATAAAAACTCTGGCCCCCACAAGAAGCTAGGAAGAGGCAAGGAAGACTATCAAAAATTTAATCCTTGAGTTATTTGTGGATTTTTCCCAATTCTGTTTATTTTTAGACTTGCTAGATTAATTAATCTTCCAATATTCTTTTTTTATCTTTACATTTCCTTCAGGAACATTTCCTAAAAAAAGATCTTTGTAACTTGTCTATAATTTCCCTGTTTTCTGCTATCATCTTTTAACGTCCAATAGGATTTCTTTGGTTTGGTTTGTTTAATATTCTTTTGTTTTCACATCATTCATATTAAAGGCCTTTTCAAATTAAAAAAAAAAAAATTTCAGGACCATGGTCCCGTTGACACCATGATTTCCAAAGGTTTACCCTCAGGACTGAAAGCGAATTAACTTCTGTTGTTTTAAGCCACCCAGTTAGTGGTCCTTTCCTAGGACAGCCCTGAGGAATTAATAAAGATTTTGGTACTGAGGACTGGGGTACTGCTGTCAGAAATAACTAAACATGTGGAAGTGGCTTTGAATTAGGTAACAGGTAGAGACTGGGAGATTTTTGAGGCAGTTGATAGTACAAACCTAGATTTCCCTGAAGAGACTATTGGTAGACATATGATAAGAGGTTATTATCCAAAATATATAAAGAACTTACACATCTCAATATCAAAACAAACAATTAAAAATGAGCTGAGATATGAATAGACATTTTCCAAAAAAAGACATACAGATGACCAATAGTTTAATGAGAGGGTGCTCAACATCACCAATCATCAGGAAATGAAAATCAAAACCAAACCTTAGCTAGACCCTCCCCCTTCTTTCCTCTTTCCTTCCACTTCCCCCTCCCCTCTGGTCACTGGTGTCTGTTCTTTGTTTTCACACCTCTGGTTCTATTTTGCTCATTTGTTTGTTTTGATCATTAGTCTCCTATATTAGGTGAGATCATATTGTATTTGTTTTTTGCCACCTGGGTTATTTCACTCAACATAATACTCTATAGTTCTATCCATGCTCTTGCAGCTGCATAGCATTCCATTGTATATATGTACCACAGTTTATTTGATTCATTCATAGGGCACTTAGGCTGTTTTCAGCACTTGGACATTGTAACAATTGCTATGAACATAGAAGTGCATGGACAACAGGGTGGGGATTGACTGTGGGAGTTGGGGAGGAGGGAAGTGGAGAGTAATGGGGGAAATATTACAATAGGGATAACTGTAATAAAACAATAAAAAAGATACCAAAAACACCTTAACCACGTGTGTCTATTCTCAAAAAAGACACAAAGTAAGTTTTGGCAAGAATGTGAAACTTGTACACTGCTGCTGAGAGTGTAAATTGGTGGAATCACTATGGAAAACAGTGTGGAAGTTCCTCAGAAAATTAAAAACAGAGCTACCAAATAATACAGCAATTCCATTTCTGGGTATTTATCCAAATAAAACAAAAACACTTGTTTGAAAAAGATATATGCACCCTCATGTTTATTGCAATATTACAATAGCCATGATATGCAAGCACCTACATTTCTGATGTTGGATGAATGAGTGAATATGTGAGAAACACACACACAATGGAATGTCATTCAGACATAAGAAAGGAAATCTTCCCTTTGAAACACCATCATGGATGGACCTTGAGGGCATTATGCTAAGTAAAATAAGTCAGAGAGAGAAAGACAATTATCATATGACCTCATTTGTATGTGGGATCTTATAAAGAATATCACCACCATCACCAATAAAAAATCAAAATCATAGATACAGAGAATGGTTTGGTGGTTGCCAGAGGTGGGGAATTGGGGTTCAGCAAAATACCCCAAGATTCAAATTTCAAGTTATAAAATAAGTCATGAGGATATGATATATAGCATGGTGACTATAGTTAATACTATATTGAATATTTGGAAGTTGTTACAAGAGTAGATGTTAAAATTCTCATCAAAAGAAAAAATTCTAACTGGTGACGAATGTTATCTAGGCTTTTGGTGATCATATCGCAATATATACAAATATGGACTTTTGTTGAACACCTACAACAGACACAATGTTTTATGTCAATTATATTTCAATAATAAAAATCCTAGAAATAAAAGGAAAGTTGCTCAACATAATAAGAGCCATATAGATAAGCCCATAATTAATATTATACTCAACAGTGAAATGCTGAATGAAAGATCCAAAACAAGACAAGGATGCCCATTTTTGTAGTTTCTAGTCAACATTGGGCCACTTCTAATAGCAGTCTAAATCTTTACCCCATAAGTCAGGTTCCCCTTAAATTCCTATTAGCACCCACAGGCTGTGGTTTCATGGTCAGCATTAGTTTCACCTGAGAATTTGTTAGACATGCATACATTTGTGCTCCACCCCAGGTGTACTGAATCAAGAACACTAAGTAAGGGTGTCATCAGTTGTGTGTAACAAGCCTTTCAGGTGAACCGGTTTCACACACAAGTTGAACAGTTCTATCACTGGCAAACAAATAGGGGTACAAAGAGGGGACACTATGGGAGGAACTGAGAAGGAACAGCATTCAAGATTACTATTTCTACTGGCATTTCCTTTTCTAGTTGAAGAAAAGGGAAAAGAAGTGGGAAAAGGATCAGTGAGGTACTGGATCCAATGATTCAGTCCACCACACTAGAATGTGATATTCATGAAGGCAAAAAACAAGGATCTCCCATTTATTATCCACAGAGCTTGAGACAATGTCTGACATAAAGTAAGCTATCAAAATAACTAGTGAAATAAATAAAGATAGTTTTTATTGTAAATTATATGGGTTAATTATTTATCTTAAACACAAGCTTCTTCCTTTTGTGTGTGTGTGTATCAACAGCCCAGTCTCTTGCTGCTCCATGGAAGGAAGCTCAGAATGAAGACTTGCTGAGGGGAGGCGGACCTGAGGAGCAACGGTGAAGGAGCTGATGCAGACATCATTTTCTTCTCTGAACGTCCTCAACGATCCATCACTTCGTCACCTTCTTAAGGACTTATAGAAGGTATGGAAGACACTAAGATTTCGATTTTAATGCAGTTTCTTTTAAACAATAGTATTCAAAGCAGTGCAATAAATGTTTGTTTACTGTTTGATGTAAATGTTTTAGGAGGTATTTGAAGTTTAATTGTGCCAAAATTCTAGAAATAGCCAAAGTAAAGCCAGTGAATCACAGAATGAATGATCAGTACAAGTTTTATTGTGTACACTGCAGAAAAACACCATGAGCCAGGAGCACGCAAACCAAACCTGGTATGAGACTTAGAGGTATATTGTTGTAAAGTAACGTATGTAGTGAAAAGGAAGACTGTTTACTATTTGTTGTCATCAGTTAAAATGTTAGAACTTTCTTAAATATAGGGCATTTGTCAGTAGTTACCTCATATCAACCTTGGGAAAGAGTTTTAAATTTTGCTTATGATTTCTAGCAACATCAACAAGAAATGACCCAGGTTTAGCTGTTCCTGTGACATAAGTATATGAAGCATTGTTTGTATAACTTAGCTGTTTTTTTCTGTTCAGAAAATTTTCACAGCTGATATCCATTTGCTTTTTTTATTTCAACAAAACAGCATTTATATAAAGTGTATAATCAAAGTTTTATTTCAGTTTTATGCACCTGTGAAATTATCACCAAAATTAAGTTAATGAAGCAACCACACTCCAAAAGTTTTATTAAGCCCCTCTGTTAGCACTTCTAATCCATATTTGTACATACTTCCCCATCCCTAGACAACTATCAACGTGTATTCTCTCACTATACAGTATACGTATTAGTTCAGAAGTTTATGTGAATGAAATCATAAAGTATGCACTTTTTTGGTTGGTTTTACTTTCTATCATAATTTTGACATTCATCTACCTTGTTTTGTGCACAGTGGTTAATATCTTTTTACTGGGAAGCTGCATTTTGTTGTAAGGATACATCAGAATCCATTTATTTACCTTTAATGGGCATTTGGATTATTGTAGCAATTCTCACCAACACTTGGTACGATCAAGCTTTTAAAATATTAGTCATTCTAACAGGTGCATAGAGTTACTTAATTTATATCAATTATGTTGTTGAACATCTTTATTTGGGAATTTTGTGAGTTGATATTTTGGTTAATTAAGGGTTTAAATATTTTGCTCAATTTTTGTTTTTGTTATTGCTGTGTTTTGATGGTTTTTACATATTCTAAATAGAAGCCCTTTATCAGATATATGTCTTGCAAATGTTTTTCATTCATGTAGCAGTGTTATTTGAATAGAAGTTACTAATTTTTGAAGTTCAATTTATAAACTGGGCTGAATTTGCTTGATTGATTTTTCTTTTCATTATGGGTCATGGTTTGCTGCTGCTTTGAATGCCTGGAAATTTTTTTAAATTGGATATGTGACTATGAATTTTACTTAGGTACTATATAAATATATTTTTTGTATTCCTATAAATATATTTGGACTTGGTTGTGCGATTCAGGAAAGTTATGTGGAAACATTTTGATCCTTTTGAGTGTTGTTTTTAAGTTTTTTAGGTGGGGCTAAGGCAGTGTTTTACTTAGAACTAATTTTGTTCCAGTTCTGAGGTGAAACTCTTGAGTCCTTTTCTGAATTATAAAGCTTTCTACACTGACTTGAGAGTGTGTTCCCTTAATACTTTCAGGTAGTTCTTTCCTGGGCCTTCAGTAGTTTTCTCACATGTGCGTACCATCCTGGGTTTTGGAGTACCCTCACTCAGCAGTTGTCTCCTTTTTGGTCCTTTACTAGATGAATTCTGGCTGCGTTGGCCCCTCCACATGTTCAGGTTCATCTGCTCAATTGAGATAGACTACAGAGCTCTGAATTTTCCCAATACTGTGGTTTCATCTTCCCTATTTTGTGACTATGACATGCTCTCCAGGCAATATCCTGGGATAATCAAAGGAGTTCTCTCTTCTGTTTACCATTTCTCAGGGGTCAATGATGTCCTAGAGCTTGAAAACCCTTGTTTAGTGTATATATTTCTTTTCTTTGTGTTGTACAGGCATATGTAAATATGAGCACTTTTAAGTCTTTGCTTCCCAAAGCAGAAGACCATTGAATTTCCAATATTAAAAATAAGAGGAACTATAGGGGCATATGCATATTATATATGATTTTATGGTATTATGCTCTATACTGTTTGACTTAACAACTACTTAAAGATATACGGTGATGGTAGGTCTTTTATAGAAAATACATAAATTGTTGCTTGGTATTTACATTGAATTATTAGGGATCTTGACCTTAGTCACACAACATTAAAGTCTGATAAAATATATGAAATAGGAAAAAATATATTTAAATCAGAACATTTAAAAATACATCTTGCCTTTCCAGGAAAATACTTCTTTATAAATGAGAGGTCTGTTGGAAGAAATTGTGTCATATGAATTATAAGTATTAGGGAAGCCTAGAGAAAACAAGTCATGCCTATCCTAAAATGTAAGATATGAAAAATTTAGTATATTTTTTCATACCAGTTTTCCCTGTCGAGTATGAACATGAATGCCCTGTAACCACAGAGCTTCCCAGTATCACCGTACACAGTGGGTGTGCTGCAGGTGTATAAAGAATGTGTCTGAGTTTTACCCTTTTGTCTTGATTCTGCCACTTGGGTAGTGTCTGAGGAGGCTGAAATTTATATTCGGTTGGCCGAAAAAATCCATTACATTTTTTCCATAAAATAAAAGACATTTTTCATTTTCACCAATAACTTTTATTGATTTTAATATTTTGAATATGTTAACTATCTCCTGCTATTGGCTTCTAGGGGGTAGAGGCCAGGAGTGCTGCTAACCAGCTTCTAATGCATAAGACAGAATTATTGAGCAAAAATGTCAGTAGTACCAAGACACTTCACAAACCATTTGACATGCCACACCTTCTCTATACACTGCACAGATTTTTTGTTTGTTTCAGCTGCATTTTTACCTTTCTTGAAATAATAAAGCATAACAGGTTGAGAATGTTGCATATCTTCTTCCATCTTCAGTGTTGAAATTGCTGCACAAAAGTTCACCAATTTTGATGTTATTTTTTTAATGCACGCAGATAGGACAGCTGTCACAATACAATCTAACACTAATTGTTTCAAATTAAAGACATCTAAGCACTACTAGAGCCATCATACACAAAAAACTAAATGAACTTTTTGGCTGAATAGAATTCCCGCTAGCTACATAATCAGCCTCAACTTACCACACTTTGCCTTACAAATTTTATCTTTTCCTACATGTGCCATAATGTGGAAATACCAGGGTGTATTTTACCAGCAGTTACATGGTTTATCTACCATTTGTTTTATCTTCTGTAATGCTATGCTCAGTTTGTACATTTTGTCTTGCTTTTCTTACTTCAAGGAATCACTGCCTTTGTAGAGAGGAATTTAGCCAATGGAAAAGGGAAGAATTGGGCTTTCTATAGTTATCTTTATTTCTGAACTCTATTTCCTTAGGGAGAGTTTATTATTAAAGTGAAAATTTCATGTGTATGTTTTCACTGACACATATGTATAGTTGTAAAGTTAAAAATATATCAGTGATGTAAATCAATATTGCAAATACTTTTTTAAAAACATGAATTTCATCTTTTACTTAAGTGAATTCATGTTATGACAGATATGACAGTCTTTGCAAATATTTAAGTAGATGACTATAATATCCTTTCATTTACTTGTTCAGTTTTCTATCTCCCCTTTTACAAATCTGCTATAGTTTGTAAACAAGGAAGCTTAAACAATGATACTTAGAAAGTGAAAGGATTTTATTGTACAGGTCATGTACATTTTTCAAATGTAAGAGTCTTGTGTAATAGACATTTCATGCTACATTTCACAAGTTCTAGCTGTGCTCTGTTTCCAAATGTTGTGTGTAACATTTTAAAAAGCCAAGTTATTATTATTTTTTTTTTTCATTTTGGATTAGCATTTGTATCTTGAAGGAGTGAGAAGCTTTGTTTAAGTTCTTGTATTATCTTACTTATGAAGGAAAGGAAAGCTGTGAGATCAAACTAGAGCATTGATATTGAGATAGTTATAATTTCTACATATACCTATTTGTCATTACGATATAATTAGAAGTCTCCAGGTGAAGTCTTTTCCAAATTTTGCTTTTGAATTATTTTTAAATGAATATTTTATCTTTATTTTATTATCCCAATTTTTCCCCTTTACTCTCCTTCACCCAGCCCTCCCCTAGTTCCCTGAGTCAATCCCCACCCTGTTGTCCACATCCATGGGTCATTCATACATATTCCTTGACCAGTCCCTTCTTCTTTCTACCCTTATGCCCCTTCCCCCTCCCCTCTGGATCCTGTCAGTCTGTTCCTTGTTTCCATGCCTCTGGTCTTATTTTGCTTGTTTGTCATTTTGCTCATTAGTTTGCTCTTATAGCTGAGATCATATGGTATTTGTCTTTTTCCACCCGGCTTAATGTCGCTTAGCATAACACTCTCCAGTTTCCATCCATACTGTCATGAAAGGTAGGAGTTTCTTCTTTTTTTACACTGCATAGTATTCCATTGTGTAAATGTACCACAATTTTTTGATGCACTTATTCACTGATGGTCGCTAAGGCTGTTTCCAGCACTTGGCTATTGTAAATAATGCTGCTAAGAACACTAGGTGCATAGGTTCTTTTGAATTGGTGTTTCAGGATGCTTGGGGTATAATCTCAGCTGTGAGGTCATTGGGTCAAAAGGCAGTTTTAGGTTTTGAGGAAATTCCCTGGTGTTTTCCACAGTGGCTGCACCAGTCTGCATTCCCACCAGCAGTGCACTAGGATTCCCTTTTCTCCACATCCTTGCCAGCACCTTTCTGTTGATTTGTTAATGATGGCCATTCTGATTGGTGTAAGGTAGTATCTCATTGTGGTTTTAATTTGCTAGTGATTTAAATCTGATGGCTAGTGATGTTGAGCATCCTTTCATATGCCTGTGGGCCCTCTGTATGATCTTGTTGGAGAAGTGTCTGTTCAGGTTCTTTGCCTATTTTGTATTTGGACTTCTTAATCTTCCTGATGTTGAGTCATATGAGTTCTTTATATATTGTGGAGATCAAACCCTCGTCCAAGGTGTCATTGGCAAATATGTTTTCCCATATGTTTGGATCTTTTTTCATTTTGATGATAATTTCTTTAGCCATGCAGAAGCTTTTTAATTTGATGTAGGCTTGTTTATTTTTTCCTTCATCTCCCTTGCCCTAGGAGACATATCAGTGAAAATATTGCTGCATGGGATATCTCAAAATTTACTATGTTTTCTTCTAGGACTTTTAGGGTGTCAATTTATATTTAGGTCTTTCATTCATCTTGAGTTTATCTGGGTGTAAGGTGTAGGTTGGTTGTCTAGTTTTATTTATTTATTTATGCATGCAAGTACCTGTCCAGATCTCCCAACACCATTTATTAAAGATACTATGTTTACTCAATTTTATGCTTTTGCCCCTTTTGTCAAATATTAATTGATCATAGAGCCATGGGTTTATTTCTAGGCTCTCTATTCTGCTCCATTAAGCTATGTATCTTTTCTTGTGCTAGGACCAGACTGTTTTGAATATAGTAGCCTTGTAATATAGTTTGATGTCAGGCAATGCGATCCCTTTTACTTTGTTCCTCTTTTTTGAGATTGCTAAGGTTATTCATGGTCACTTCTGGTTCCATATAAATTTTGAAGTATTTGTTCTAGATCTGTGAAATATGTCATTGGTATTTTAATAGGGATCCCATTAAATCTACAGTAGGAAGTTAATTCTTCCAGCCCATGAATAGGGTATATGCTTCCATTTATTTGTATCATCCTTAATTTTTTTCTTTAGTGTTTTGTAGTTCTTCGAGTGTTTTTTAGTTATCCAAGTAAGGTCTTATACCTCCTTGGTTGGGTTTAAGTCCTAGGTACTTATTTTTCTTGTTACCTTAGTAAATGCCTTTTCTTCCTAGTTTCTAGTTCTGATATTGTATGTGCACAGAATGCCTTCAGTTTCTGAATGTTGATTTTATGTCTCACTGTTTTTTTAATCTCAGTAATAGGTTGAGTAATTTTTTGGTGGATTTTGTCTTTCATTTTGTTTATGTGGTGTATTAACATTTATTGATTTGCAAATGTTATACCATCTTTGCATCCCTGGGATGAATCCCACTTGATCATGGTGTATGATCTTTTTAATGTATTGCTGGATCTGGTTTTCCAATATTTCATTGAGAATTTTAGCATCTATGTTTATCAGAGATATTGGCCTGTAGTTTTCTTTCTTTTTGGTATCTTTACCTGGTTTTGGAATTAGGACAATACTGGCCACACAGAAAACATTTTGATTCATCTCTCTTCTTGAATTTTTTGGAATAGTTTGAGAAAAATAAGAGTTATTCTACTTTATTTATTTTAAGGATTTTATTTATTATTCTTAGAGAGGAAGGGAGAGAGGGAGAGAGACATCAATGTATGGTTGCCTTTCACCTGCCTCCAGCTATGGACCTGACTGGAGACCTGGCCTGCAACTTGATTATGTGTCCTGGCTGGGGAAAGTTCTACTTTAAATGTTTGGTAAAATTCATCTGTGAAGCCATCTGGTTGAGGGGTTTTATGTGCTGAGAGTTTATTGATTATTGCTTTAACTTGTTATAGGTCTATTCAGGCTTTCTGCTTCTTCTTGATTCAGTTTTAGAAACTTGTTTGTTTCTAGAAATTTATTCATTTCTTTCTGGTTGTCCAACATCTTGTCGTAAAGTTGTTGGGAGTAGTTTCTTACAATGCTTTGTAGTTCAGTGATGTCAGTTGTAACTTCTCCTCTTTCATTTCTCATTTTATTTAAGTCCTCTCTTTTTTCCTTGATGAGTCTAATTAAAGACATGCCAGTTTTGTTCATTTTTCAAAGACCTAGCTCCTGGATTTATTGATAGGTAGAATTGTTTTTTAGTCTCTGCGTCATTAATTTTGTTCTGATCTTGATTACATCCTTTCTACTCACTCTGGGCTTTGCTTGTGTTCCTCTTGTTCTTGTAGGTGTAGGGTTAGGTTGTTTATTTGAAGCTTTTTTCTATTATTTTTAAGTATGCCTGTATTTCTCTGAACTTCTAACAACTGCCTTCACCATGTCCCATAGGTTTTGGAATGTTGTGTGTTCATTCTCATTTATTGCTAGAAACTTTAATTTCTTCCCGAATTTCATTGTTAACCCATTCATTATATAACAGCATGTTATTCAGTCTCTCTATATCGAAGAAGATGCTTGACATGATTTCAATTTTCTTGAATTTGTTGAGGTTTGTTTTGTTTTACCATATGTTCTACCTCTGAAAATATTCCATGTGCATTTGAAAACAATGTATATTTTGTTCTTTGGAGTGAAATGTTCTGTATATATAACAATTAAGTCCACTTATTCTCGGGTGTTGTTCAGTGCCACAATATCCTCGGTGTTTCTTTGCTTGGAAGATCTGTCCATTATTAATAATGAGGTGCTAAAATACTTTGAGTGTATTGCTGCCAATATCTTTCTTGAATTCCTCCTAGATTTTTATATATTTGGGTGCTCCTGTGTTGGGTGTGTGTATGTTTACAAGGATTATATCTTCTTGAGGGATCGTTCCTGCAAGTATTATGTAGGGCTTTGTTTTAAAATATATTTTGTCTGGTGTAACTATTGCTACACCAGCTTTTCTGTTTTCATGTTTATTTGCTTGGAATACATTTTTCCATCCCTTCTCTTTATTTGTGTATATTTTATTTTAAAAGATTTTATTCATTATTTTCAGAGAGAAGGGCAGGGAGGGAGGAGGGGAGAGAAGCAGCAATGTGTGGTTGCCTTTTACCTGCCTCCTGCTAAGGACCTGGCTGGAGACCTGGCTTGCGCCCTAATTGGGACTCGAACCAGTGACTTTAGGATTCGCAGGCCAGTGCCTATCCACTGAGCCACCAGCCAGGGCAGTGTTTGTGTATATTTTTTTTGTTCTCAGGTGGGTGTCTTATAAAAAGCATATATGAGGGTCATATTTTCTGATCCACTTAGCTACACTATGTCTTTTGTTTGGAGTATTTAATCCACTTATATTAAGGGAATTATTGATAGGTATTTATTCATTTTTATTTTTTCCCTTTTCACCTATGTTCCCCCTACCTCTCTTTTTCATCATCTTCTTAAAGCAGTCCCTTCAGCATCTCTTGAAATGCTGGTTTGGTGGAGTTGTATTCTTTTAGCCTTTTTTTTTTTTTTTTTTTTTGGTCTTAGAAATTTCTTATTTTTCTGTCCACTTCAAATGAGAGCCTTGCTGGGTAGAGTAGTCTTGGATGCAGGCTTTTGATTTCCATTACTTAAAATATGTCTTTTCATTTTCTTCTGCTCTTAGTGTTTTGGTTGAAAAATCTGATAGCTTTATTGGAGCTCACTTATATGTTACTAGCTATTTCTCCCTACCTTTAAGATTCTTTTCTTTAAATTTTTCCATTTTAATTATAATGTGTATTGGAGTGGGCCTCTTTGGGTTCATGTGGATTGGGACCCTCTGTGCTTCCTGGACATGCATGACTTTTTCCCTCAAGTTAGGGAAGTTTTTGGTCATTACTTTTTCAAACAGGCTTTCTATCCCTTAATCCTATTTGCCTTCTCGTATACTTATAATATGAATATTTTTTTGTTTCATGTTTTCCTGTAGCTCCCTTAAACCCTCTTCATTTTTTTGGAGTCTTTTTTCCTTTTGTTGCTCTGTTGGGAATGTTTTCTACCTTGTCTTCCAGCTCACTGACTCAGTCCTCTGTTGCATCTAGCCTGATTTTGATTCCTTCTACTTCTATCTACATTTCAGATATTGTAGTCATCATTTTCTCCTAGCTCTTATTGTAGTTTCTATATATTTTTTCATGGTGGTGTAGTTTGCAGTAAGCTCCTTGTAGCTTCTCTGACGTTCCTTGTAGTTTTCACTGAGTTCCTTGAGCATCCTTATAGACATTATTTTTAACTCAGTGTTTGACAGTTTTCTTGGCTCAATTTCATTTAGCACTCTTTCTGGGGATTCCTTCTTTCCTTTTAATTGGGGTTGTTTCTTTGACTCTCCTTTAGATAACTCTTCTTGTTTGTTTCTGCTTCTGAGATCAATCTGCTTTGACTCCCTGTTTTTGTGGTGTGACCTTCTGTGACAGGAGACCTGTAGGATTAGTGGTGCAGTCTCCTTGATCTCTTAAACTGGATGCTCTTGGAATGCCCTTATGCCATTTACGTGGGCTCCCATTGTCATTGGGTTTTGTTTGTTGTTGGGTCACTCTTTGGTGGGTTTTTCCTTCTGGTTGGCTGACTGATAGTCACACCACCCACCACATCTTGTGTGCTGTTGTACAGCTTCTTTTGGAACAGTACCAAACAGCCCTGGAAACAATCCATGCTCTTGAAAATGTTCCACACCCATAACCACACTGTCAACAGCAAATGAGCAAATAATAATAAAGGTTTTAGAGATTGAAACTATTATAAAAAAGGAAAAATGAATATGAGATCATTAGCTGAAAGAAAAGTGATTTTGAGAGACTCAAGGTTGTAGAATTAATAAGAGTAGGAAACAGAAACAAGGTAAAATAAGAAAGAAAAGTTACATCACAAATCAAAAAGGGAGGGGAGAAGGCAGAATGGAATAAGAAAAGGGAATAGTATAGTGTTAGGTTTAATAAAAATGTTGGAAAAATATAGTGGAGAAAATAGAAACCAAATCGGAGAAATGAGTCCACCACAGCAGTATCAACAACAAATGAGTGAAGGTTAATACAGGTGGAATGGCAATAAGAAAGAAAAAGGAAAAAAGGAAAAAGACATCTAGAGCAAAGAAAAATTATTTTGAGAGAATAGAGGAAGAAAAGAATACTAAGAATGAGGAATGAAAATCAGGTTAAGATCATGAAAAACTAAAATTTAAAACAAACAAAGGATACAATATGGGAGAAAGGCAAAATGAAGTAGGAGAGGGAAGCAGTAAAATTTGAAATTTGAAATACAAAAATGGTGAAGATCAACGTAAAATTGAAGAAATGCCACAACTATCACCCATATCCACAACCAGTGAGCAAATTTTGCTAAAGGTAGAGAATAAGGTACTTTAAGAACAGGAAAAATAGTATGATATGACTAATGACCAGAAAAAATGGTTTTGAGAGGCAGGATGAGGAGAAACAGTAATAGTGCAGAGTGACAAGTCATAAAAAGAGAAAAAAATAAAATTTAAAACAAAAATAAGAGGAAGGAAGAAGGTAAAATGGAATAAGGGAAGGGAGGAACAAAATATTAGATTTGAAATAAACTAAAATATAGAAACTAGTGAAATGCTAGGCATAAATTTGAAGGACAAGAAATGAATGTTAAAAAGCTAGGCAGGAAAGGAAATAACACAAATTATGAAAAAGACCATGGTGGAATTTGTTTCAGTAGAATTTAGTGTTTATCACTGTTTTCTCTTTCTGCATCCGTCCCTGGTAATATCAGATGCTGTCCTAGTCTGGCCCTAGGCAGCTGGTTCAAGATGACAAGTGATCCACAGTCTGGCAGCTTGCTTCAGATTTGGCTGGTTCCCACTGGTTGGCCCTTTGACTTTCCATCAGCCCAGTGTCTGGAAGTGGATCATTCAATGACCTAAGAGGACTGCCACTACCTTCTCCACCTGCCTCCAGAGGGAGCCTCTGGTGTGATCAAGAGGGTGGGAACCCTTTGTCACCCCCAACTGGCGCTGTTCAGTCTTCAGGGAAGATGGTGGGAATGTTTCCCCACCCTCTTACCACATGCCTTGGTCTGTGCCAGATTCCTTCTAATTATGAATGGTTTCTGCGGACTTAGTGATTCATTGCCTGTGATGGTCCAATCTGTGTTAAAGGGGGCAGTTCTTTCCTGCTTGGTGCAAACAGCAGCACTGAGCACGCCTTGTTGCACTTGTCTCTATTCTCTTGGCCCTGATCCTGAGGAACAATGTAGCTTTTAATGTCTGATAAAGGGCCCTTTCAGAGCTTTCTCTTCTTTTCCCTGCAGAAATGCACCCAGCAGGAGGCTCCTAAAGCTGGCCTCACAGATCTGCTGGGCTCCTCTGTCTGTGAGGGGACCTGCCTGGTTGCAGCAAATCTCAGGCATTCAAGGCCTGGCAATCCCCGCCCTACTCTCTTGCAGGACACTAGGGCTGACCTCCCTACACTGTCCAGGCTCCCTGCTTGCCAGCCATGCTGGGTTGGGTCCCACAGTCCCTTCAATGTGACTCTGTCCCTCTGAGTTCTTCCTTTGCAGGGCCGCTGCAGGCTCGCATGTGTATGGAGCACCGGGTCCCCACTGAGTCTCAAGTCTCACCTCCGCTTCTCTGCTAAAAGTTTCTATGTGTCTCCCAAGCTGCTGCACCAAGCCCTGGGGGCCTGTTCTCCACCCACTCCCCCTCCTCAAAAATCACTAAGCCTCTTGTTTGGGCCTGGTTACAACCTGACATGGCCTCCAACAGTTTTAAATGGTTTCTTTCTGGATCTCTCCCAAATGGTGCTGGGAAGGGACCCAGAGCAAAACTAGAACATTATGGTGGAGTGCTCCTGATGCTCTCTCCAGTTGTTCTCAGCTCCTGGCAAGCCTGCTCCCTCCCTGTGTTTCTGTAACCAGCACTTCTATGTCTGTCTCTCTGCTCCTGGGGTTCTGTGGCTCCATGGTGCCACAGATTTGCGCAGTCAGCAGTGGTGGGTTGGGGTGTTGCAGCAGCATTTGCTCTGCTGGGAAAGTGTGGGCCACCCATGGCTGAGAGCATGCACGTGGGCAGGCTCTTACCAGCTCACACTACCCACACACTTGTCCTCATACTCCCTCACTGACACACACCCTTTTTCACTCTCAGCTGGATTTTTCTTTCTTCCTTTTTAAGAAAGATTTTATTCATTATTTCTAGAGAGAAGGCAGAAAGAAAGGCAGAAAAGGAGAGAAGCATCAATGTATGGTTGCCTCTCACCTGCCTCCAGCTAAGGACCTGGCTGGAGACCTGGCTTGCAACCTGGGTCTGTGCCCTGAGTGGGAATCGAACCAGAGACACTTGGGTTCAAAGTTTGGTGCTCAATCCACTGAGCCACACCAGCCAGGTCAGCTGAATTTTCCAGTTGGTTGCTCTGTGGTTTAGCTGAAAAACTGATCTTAGTCTGAGAACAAGTGGCCAGAACTTTCAGCTACTCCGAAGCTATCTTCGATCACTGAAGTGTGTGTGTGTGTGTATGTGTTTTGTATCATTTTTCTTTTCATATGAGCTTTGATATGAGATGAAAATAGAAATGGAAAGGTATAAAAATCATATATATTTTTATTTATGTAGTAGAGGGAAAACTCAGGTGAGTATTTTACGTATTCAGGTCTTTTTATGTACAATGAACATATATAAGCAAATGCAGCCTTTTACTTTCATGACCATTTTTCAACTTTATGGAGGTGTAATTGACTTATGAACTGTACATAATTAAAATATACAATTTGGTAAGTTTTGACATAGTTGTACGAAGCCATCGCTAACCAAAATCATGACCATATCTGTTCCTCAAATGTGTTCTAATGATTCTTAGTAACCCCACTCAAGACAATCATGGATCAGCTTTTTGCCTTCATAGATTAGTTTGTATTTTTCATAATTTATATGAATGGGATACTACAGTATGTACTCTCTTTCATCTGCCTTTTTACCATTATTACTTTTAAATTCATCCATGTCATTGCAAGTATAAGTAATTCATTCTGTTATTCCATAGTATTCCCTTTTATGAACATACTGTGTAATTAATTTATGACTCACTTGACGATGGACATGTGGGTTGCAATTTTTCACTATTATAAATAAGAATGTTATTAACATTTATGTACAAATCATTGTAGAACATAAGGTTTCATTTATTCTTAGGTATATAGCTAGGAGTGGAATGTCAAGTATATATTTAACTTATTTTGTAAAGTACCAAACTGTTTTCAAAAGTAGCTTACCATTTTAGTGTTCGTAGTGTTTGAGTTTCATTTGCTCCACATCTTTAGCTTTGTATGTTGTCATCTTAATGACAGTATCCATTCTAAAGGTTTGTAGTGGTATCTCATTGTAGATTAACTTGCATGCCCTGTTTCATTAATGACTAATGAGGTTGAACATCCTTACATGTGGGTGTTTGTGATTAAAATATCTATTTTTGTAAAGTAAGTGTTCCTATATTTTGCTTAAGTTTTTGTGTTCTTGCTGCATTTTGAAAGTGTATTTATATATGTATATAATTCATATTCATTAATTCCAGATACATGTACTTTATCATACATGTGCTTTCCCAATCTGAACTTGGTCTTCATTTTCTTAACAGTGTCTTTTAAAGAGCAGACATTCTTATTTTTGATGAAGTTCTATTATTTTTAAACAAATTATGTTTTTGCTGTCATATCTAAGAAATCTCTACCTAATTAAAAGTCTCAAAGATTTCCCACTATGTGTTTTTCAAGAAATTTTATGCTTTTTTCCAGTTTTTATACTAAGGTTTTTATATCATGATTGATTGAGTTAATTATTTTAAACAATGGGAGATAATATGAGGTTCTTTTTTTTAAGTACAGATAACAAATAGTACCAGTAATCTTTTTTGGAAAAAAAGTTCATTTTCCATTAAATTACTTTTTTCACCTTTTCTTTTTGGAAACCAATTGACTATAGACATATCAGTATTTTTTGGAGTCTATTTTCAGTTTCATTCTCCATTTTGATGCTAATATCACATTGTATTTTATTTTTAAATAATTCTTAAAATCACAGTGTAAATTACCAACTCTGTTTTCCTTTGCTTTTCAAATTTCTGGATACATTTATTTTTACATAAAATTTAGAATCAGCTTATAAATACCTAAAATGTCTGCTTTGATTTTGATTAGGTTATCATTGACTCTAAAGAGTAATTTGGGAAGAAGTAACATCTTAATACTATTAAGTTACCTGGTCTAGGAATATGATATATTTCTTCATTTCTTTAGTTCTTCAATGTCCCTGAGCAATGTTTTGTAGCTTGTACAGATCTGCCCCATATTTATCTTATCGATTTTGTCTTAAGCCCAAGAGGTTAGTATTCACAATAACACTAAATACCTTCTTTATATATACAAAAAAAAACCTTAAAAATTCCAAATAAACTTTTACCACATGTACATGCACACAACTGACAAAACTTTCTCAATGTACTTCTATACCTAACTTAAACTTACCTTTTAACCTGTGAAAAAAACTTGTTTTGGCCCTGAAACACTTTGGGAAAAAAACAACAACAACATTTAAAGTCCTTTCAGGCATCTTTCAACAGGCTTTTTGGTTTCTTTTAGAAAGGAATCATAGTAAGTTTCTCATTTCCAACCTCTTAAGGGAAAAACATCTGTTTTTATGTTTGTTTGCTTTTAACCTTTCCTAACCTCTTATTTTTCTTGAGTTCTTTCCCTTATAACTTGGAATAAAGACATTTTTAAAAAATATTTTATTTAGTATTTTCAGAGAGAGGGGAATGGAGAGAGGCAGAGAGGGAGAGAAACATCAGTGTATGGTTGTCTTTCACCTGCCTCCAGCTACAGAGCTGGCTGGAGACCTGGCTTGCAGCCTGGTTATGTGCCCTGGCTGGGAATCAAACCAGTGACCTTTGGGCTCACAGGCTAGTACCTATCCCCTGAGCTACCAGCCAGGGCTTCAGACATTTTTTTTTTTTTTTTTTAAGCACAGTATAAGATGCTAGCTTTCATCCTAACCTTGTAACAATTTTAAGAGTTTTTTTTTTTTTTTTTCAAGAATATCTTTTGCATACATCTTTTAAGTCTTTATATTCCCTTCCTTCATACTTTCAGCACAGACTTGTATATCAAGTGTCCAGAGTATCTGATTGGTTTGTTTTTCTGGAAGTGTTCCATTTATATATGTATCTTCTAAATTTCCTGTTGGTTTCTTTCACTGAAAAAGTATTTTCTGATTTTCTTATTACTTATAAGCCACGTATTTTTCTCAAGAAGTTCTTGTTCTCTCTCTCTTTCTTTCTCTCTCTCATCTATCTATGTATACCCTGCTTGTGCTTCTCAACCCTCCTTTTTTAGTGTACTTACTCATTTTGGTAAACATATCTTTCAGGACATTCTTGTAAAGAGTATCTTATAGATTTTTGAGACCTTATAATTCTGAAAAACTCCACATAACTATTCTTGCAGATTAATTGATTGTTTGGTTGGCTGGAAAAAGATTGTAGGTTAGTTTGTTTTGTTTTTACTTTTTAGATTCTGATGTTGATAGGTGTGAGTTTGTTGTCATCCTAATGTTCATAGTTTTTATCTTCTTTTTCCTAAATATGTCCCTTTAACATTTCATATAATAATGGTTCGGTGATGATGGACTCCTTTCATTTTATCTTGTCTAGGAAGCACTTTATCTGCCCTTCTGTTCAAAATCATAGCTTTGCTGGATAGAGTAATCTTGGTTGTAGGTCCTTGCTTTTCATCACTTTGAATACTTCTTGACAGTCCCTTCTTGCCTGCAAAGTTTCTTTTCAGAAATCAGCCAATAGTCTTATTGGTACCCCTTTGTAACTCTCTTTTTTCCTTTTTTTTTTTTTTCTTTTAAGATTCTCTCTTTATTTTTATTCTTTGGCATTTTAATTATAATATATCTTGGTGTGGTCCTTCTTGGATCCAGCTTGTTTGGGACGCCCTGTCCTTTTGGGCTGGTGTGTCTATTTCCTTTGCCAGATTACAAAAGTTTTCCTTCATTATTTTTTTCACATAAATTTTCAATTTCTTGATCTTCCTCTTCTCCTTCTGACACCCCTATGATCCAGATGTTGGCACATTTAAAGTTGTCCCAAAGGTTCCTAAGCCTCTCATTTTTATCAATTCTTGTTTCCTCATTCTGTACTGGTTGATTATTTTTCTCTTTGTGTTCCAAATCATTGATTTGGATTTTGGTTTCCTTCCTTTCACCATGGTTTTGTCTAGTTTTTCCTTCATTTCACTTAGCATAGCCTTGACTTCTTCCCTTATGCATTTGCTGTATTCAAGCATTTCTGTCAAGTCTGTGAGCATGTTCATCACCAGTATTTTAAGTTCTACATCTCTTGGGTTTGCTATCTCTTCATCACTCAGTTCTTCCACTAGAACCTTGATCTGCTCCTTCTTTTGGGCCATATTTCTCTGTCTCCTCAGCTCGACCCCTTTACTTTTTAAAAAGTTTTATAACTGCCTGTATTATTTTTAGTGATCCAAAATTTGTGTCTGTAATTGATCAAATTTACATTTAAAAAATTATAGCCCTGGCTGGTGACACAGTGGATAAGGTGCCAGCCTGCAAACCCAAGTGTCACTGGTTCCATTCCCAGCCAGGGCACAATAACCAGGTTGCAAGCCAGGTCTGTAGCTGGAGGCAGGTGAAAGGCAACCATACATTGATGTCTTTCTCCCTCTCTGCCTCTCTTCCCTTCCCCTCTCTCTAAAAATAATAAAATATTTTTAAAAATTATAAAACAGCTGTGGCTGATGTAGCTCAGTGGATTGAGCACCAGCCTGTGAACCAAAGGGTCACCAGTTTGATTACTACTCTGAGCACATGCCTGGGTTCCAGGCCAGGTCCTCAGTTGAGGGAGTGTGAAAAGAAACCACACACTGGTGTTTCTCTCCCTCTCTTTCTCCCTCCCTTACTCTCTCAAAAATACATAAATAAAATCTTTAAAAAAAATTATAAAACACTACATTACCTTTAGTATATATAGTATGCTGCGTATGCTTTGAAATATGTTTTGGTATTTTAATGGAATTTGCTTCACTTCATATAATTTAACTTTATAAAACTCATTAAGACACAGATTTCAAAATAGGTTTCTAAAGTAATTTCTTCCATGAAACTGTGGTAGGGCAAGAAACATATTCTGCTATGAAGATTTGTGGTAAACTTTTGTCACAGAGTAAGTTTTAGTTTTTAGTTTCTATCTTGAGGATTTATAATTTTTACATTAACTTAGAACTAATGCAAATTATATGCATGTGCCATTACATAGCTCATGTCATCCTGCATCCCATCTGATGTCCTATTATGTATGATATTGCTAACATTTTTCACTTTGGGGTATCCAGATTTTAACAAGCAAACCTCATTGCAATGTTTTATAGTATATTGTGACCTAGAACTTCTCCCATTTGCTATCACCAGAAGCCATATATTGATTCTTCATAAGGAATAGAGTATTAAAAGTCGTATAATATATAACTTTTATTTAATAAATGTAAAATTAAGAGAAAGACATGAAAAAAATAGTAGGCAACATATAAAAGTAAGTACTTGTTTAATAAAAAGGCTAATTGCAGTTTGTGTAATGGAAAGATCATAGGGTTTGGTCAAAGTAAGTTTGATTTCTATTTCTCCAATTAACTGAGTCATCTTTGAAAAGTCATATGGCCACTTCAAGTGTAAGAGTCTACATTTGTCATTTGGGTATGTGAGTACCTATATCATAGGAGTGCTTTGGAAATTAACTATGAAAAAGTATGCAGTATTGAAAACACAGGGAATGGCATTATTTACCATCTATTACCATCCCTCTATTCCAGTTTATTCATCAGGAGTCTAAGTGCTAGAATATATATGACATTATAAATATGTTCAATTTTATAGTTAATGAATACTTAACAGCAATGTTGACAATATAAAATACGCATTCTAACATTAAGAAATTTATAACAGTTACTTATTGGAATAAAAAATGTAGATACCTTAGAGGTTTTTAGGACGCTTAGGCCAGGAAAAAAGAAACCATGAAGCTTTAGATGTATTTAGAAAAGATTCAAGTAAATATGATGTTATATTATGAAAAAAATAGAACTTTTAGACACTGATGGTGGGAATGTAAATTGGTCCAACCACTATGAAAAACTATAAAGAGGTTTTAAAAAACATAATAGATTATTCGTATAATCTACCAGTTCTACTTCAGGGTGAATGCCCAAAGGAAATAAAAACAGGCTTTTGAAGAAATACAGGTACTCCCATATTATAGAAGCATTTTTCACAATAGTCAAGATATGGAAATAATCTAAAAGCCCATCAACAGATGAACAGATAAAAAGATGTGGTATATCCAAAGGTTGCTGGTTTGATTCCCAGCCAGGGCACATAATCAGGTTGCAAGCCAGGTCTCCAGCCAGGGATGTAGCTGGAGGCAGGTGAAAGGCAACCATACATACATTTATGTTTTTCTCTGTTTCTTTCTCCCTCCCTGCTCTTCTCTCTGAAAATAATTAAAAATAAAAATAAAAAAGATGTGGTATAAATATGCAATCAAATATTATTCAGCCATGAGAAAGAAGGATATTCTGCCATTGTGATAACATTATGCTAAGTGAGGTAAATCATACAGAGAAAAAGAAATACTGTATGATATCATATATATGTGGAACATAAAGACAAACTCATAATAAACAGTACAATGGTGATTGACATTGGGAAGTAGGGGTAGATAAGACATAATTAAGTGTACAAGCTTGCAATGAGTAGTAAGTAAGCCATAGAAATTTAATACACAGTATAATAAAGACAATAATGTTATACTATAATTACATAATGTGATAGAGGTATTAAATATCACTACTATTTTATTCATATTTACATATATATAGATATAATGTATCAAATGAAAATGTACACCTTAAATTTAGACAAGATGTCAAGATATCCAAATACTAATAAAACTAAAGGGAAAAATGAGAATTAATTAAATACATTTATGAATCACTGCTCTAGACTTTAAAATTGATGCTCACCAAATTTAAATCTGAAGAATGAGGAATGGAGCAAGCAGGATAGAATAAGTGGAGAATGTTTATAGACTTACTTAAAACTCAAAATCAGCCTATTAAGATCTGAAGATTCTACAAAAGAAATGTATATTCTTCATCTATAATACTAGGAAAGTATCAAAGCCTCATTTGAATATCTCTTAAATTCTGATCTCTTAGTAATGTGAAAACAGGTTAAAGTAGGCAGGAAAGGAAGAGGAAAATCACTAAATATTATACCATTCCAAGTGCTAGGAGTGTAGTTTTCACTGCCAGCAGGGTCAAAAAGTCATTGGAGAGAAACAATTTCTGTTTGAAAGGCTATTGCTTCCCAGGACAAAAGACCTTCAGAAAACCAGGGGATGATTGTTCCTTTCATAAATACCCAGAGAGTATAACAAGTAGCAAATATATTTGCCCAAACAAAAGTGCTAGAAAAGAAGCATTTTCTGAGAGCATTTGCCAGAGAATTGTGATATGGTGTAATTCTGAATGAAGTATATGATAGTATAAATCAAATTGCCTCCTTGTTCTACATGTTAGCTAAATAATCTCCTACTTCAGTAAGTTAATAGAACCAAAACAAAAGATGTCTGACTCTAATTGTTATTAGCTGAGGTCAGTGTTGTATAAAGGTGTTCTTTGAGAAATTGGCATATTTTGTTATATTTATTTTTAGATATCATTAATACAATTTCTCTAATGTTACCTATATTTTAGCTGGTAATTTAGCCATATTTTTACATTGTGGTTCCTCTTACCTTAAAAAATTACCTCAGCAATGAGTTGTTTATAGAAAAAATGATACATTAAATAGCCTAAGTTCATTCCATTATGTGAGCAATGTCAGATAACTACTTCTAATTAATAGAAAACTGTGATTAATAGTGTCCTCTGGAGGTTTATTCTGTATAGTTGTATAGAGGCTTACTGTAAGTAAGATAAAACACACTGTCTGGTAAATGCTGTAGGATATTAGTGAAGTAAGTTTGAGTATATTGATTTACTTTTCATCTGGTTCCATTCCATTGCTTGTAGGCAGACTCATAATTTGCTTTGAGCTATATTACAAAATAAATTATATTCACACTATAATTTTATTTTGTGACAGAACAGTGAATCTTGGTTAGATAATAGTGAAAAATGGCTTAAGTTTTTATTTAGTCAACACCAAAAGATGTGCTAAAGATTTACAGAGGATAATTCTGAATTATGCTGAAATGTTTTTATTTGTACATTGCTATACAAACTATTTTTAATAATAACATTGTTTATTTGAAGGACCTTTTTAAGTCTTGGTAAAATGACTTGATTATGTCCACATATTAACTGTTCTAACATTTGTGCCCAATTAAAACCAATCAGGTTTACACATTTTGCAAGTTAATAGCTTAAGAAGGACTAATGAAAAATTTAGAAAATCACAGTTGGTATCAGGTAGTAATCATCAACGGGTGTTAAAACTAGTGGGTAAAAGTTTAATTAGAAGTAGAATATGTACAAGTCTCAAAGTATTTCCCCATGATACTTATTAAATGCAAATGTAGAAAAGATGAACTTTACAACAAAATAAACCTGGAATATACTACCCAAACCAAATAGGGTTTTATCATGAAAAGATACTATATCTTATCAAATGCCTTTTCTGCATCTCATGTGAGATGATCATGTGATTTTTATTTTTTCATTTTTTTAATGTGATATATTCTGTTAATTGACTTGCACACCTTAAATGAGCTTTGTAACCCAGGGATAAATATCACTTGGTCATGGTGTTTGTGAATTTAGTTTGCTAACATTTTTTTGAGAATTTTTTTGCATTTTTTTTCATCAGGGATATTGCTCTACAGTTTTCTTCTGTTGTAGTGTTCTGTCTGACTTGGTTTCAGGGTAGTACTGAACTCATACGGTTAGTTTGGAAATGTTTGTCCCTCTGAAAAAATTTTTGAAGTGTTTAGAAACATTGCTATTAATTCTTGGAATGTTTGGTAGATTTTGCCAGTGAAGCTGTCTAATTTAGGGGATTTCTATATTGGAAAATTTTTCATTACTTAGTCAATCTCTTGTTTTGATCTGTTCAGATTTTCTGTTTTCGATTGTCTTGGTAGGTAGTTGTTAGGGACTGCTAGTCTGCTTGGCAAGGCCCAGCCAGCAGAAACGGGTGTTTGGCAAGGCCGGCCCTAGTGACAGGTGGACTCAGAACGGACACTGTGTATAGGGAGTCAGCCCAGTGTGTTTACCCTGTAGCCCATGAAGCATGGAAAGCAGAGAGTGTGCCATGCCTTGTTCTCTGCAGCTAGCTTAGCTTCCTGGTTTCAGTTGAGCAGGTGCCAGTAATACCTGCATAGAAGGTTAGTGTGATTAATAAACAGGACTTGTGGCTTGGGCGAGCCTCCCGACCCCAACTTTGTCTCCTCTTTTTCTTGCGTCCTCCGCTGTCCAAACCCGGTGCGTAATCCAGGGACGGCTGGTCCGTCACAGGTAGTGTTTCTAGAAAGTTATCAACTTCTTTATTTTCTAATTTGTTTTCATATAATTTTGTATATATTGTTCATATAGTCTCTTAAGATCCCATTTATTGCTGTAATATGTTGTGATAGCTCCTCTTTCATTTTAAATTTTGAGTCTTCTCTCTTTTCTTCTTAGTGTGGCTAAAAGTTTGTCAGTTTTGTTTATTTTAAGAAAAAGCAGCTCTTATTTTTGATCTGGAGACACTTAGTCTCTCCAACTGCATTCTGAACAACTGGGGAAGTTTGGTGGTCACTCACCACTTTCCCTTCCCCGTTCCTCTGCTGACACCTATGGTGATACGTGATACGGGAGGCCCCAGGGCTTGTTGTCTCTCCTTGGGGAGGAGGTCTGATTTGACGAGTTCTTCCATCTCTTCTGCCTCAAACTCATGTGGCCTCTGCTCTTATGTCTTGCCAGATCCCCCTGTCAAGGCAGGCTAGATCTCCACAAATTCCCCCTCTCCCCTGCACATCCCCACAGTTTTGTACTATCCTGGCTCCCTTTCTCTAAATGGATCCACACAGTTCCCAATGAAGTCCTGTCTGTCCACTTCTGGATGCACAAGTGGCTACAAACTCATGGGTGTCCTGGTATGATGAGCAGAAGCACTTAGGTTTGGCTGTGGTTGTTCACGTAGTTGTAAATCAAAGAGGAGAGAAAAAAGAAATGCTGTCATGATGCTGATGTCACTCCCCTGTTCATGCTTGATGTTGACCCTTCGTATTTTATTCTAGATCAGTTAAATTTTAATGTAATTTATTGATGTTATTAATTTATTTTAAAACATTTTATTTATTATTTCCAGAGAGAGGGGAAGGAAGAGAGGCAGAGAGGGAGAGAGACATCAATGTATGGTTGCCTTTCACCTGCCTTCAGCTACAGGCCTGGCTGGAGACCTGGCTATGCACCCTGACTGGGACTTGAACCAGTGACCTTTGGATTTGCAGGCTGGCAACAATTCACTGCACCACCAGCCTGGGCTTATTGATGTTTTTTTAAAGAACTAGATTTTGGTGTTGATTTTTTTTCTCTTTCTAATTTCACTGAGTCTGCTCTTGCCATTATTACTTATTTCTGTTTATTTGGGATTTCTTTAATTTTACTTCTATTTATTGCTTCTGGTAGAAGTTTGGACTACTGATTTGAGACCCTTATTTTTTTTAATCTAAATATTTAATGATTTAAATATTCCTCTAAGCACTGCTTTCATTGCATCTCCTAAAATTTGATTATGTGCTTACATTTCATTTTCTTTGAAACATTTTCTATCTTCTATGATCCCTTTTTTGACTCATGAGTTATTTATAGGGTTTAACTTCTCAAATATTTCAGAATTTTCCAAATATTGTTCTGCCATTGATTTCTACTGTGTCTCACTGTTGTTAAATTCTTCAGTATCCTTAATCATCCTTTTCTACCAATTGTCAAGAAAGCAATATGGAAGACTGGAAGGATGACAGTGGATTTGCGTATTTATCCTTTATTTTTTTATGGTTTAGCCTTATGTTTTAGACTCACTTATCAGGTACATATGAATTAAGATTGTTTTGTCTTTTTGGTGGATCAGCCCTTTATCATTATGTAATCTATTTTATCTCTAATGATATTACTTGTTCTACAATTTACTTTGATATTAATATTACTCTGTTTTCATTTTTTGTGAATATATTTTGCATGATTTCTCTTTGATCATCTTACTTTAAACATGTTCATATTGATCAACTCTTAACATCTTTATGTTTTTAGCACTTCTCTAAATGCATTAGAAAAAAGCTATGACAACCATTTCCTGAAGTAATTCTCTTAAAGAATCCTACATGTACAACTCTTATAAACACCTGTATTATGTGTTTTTTAAAGACTTCTCTAAATGCATGACAGAATGGCAAGCACATTCTACTTAAAAACACTGTTCTCCTGTAGCAAATAGTTACCTCTCATAAACATTATTCCAAGTGACTATAAACACTGCTCTAAATACATTATGAAAGAGCTCTTACATTTAAAATATTGTTATTTTTGAAATGAAATTCTTGTAGATAACATAATTGGATTTGCCTTTTTAATCTGATCTGAAAATCTCTGCCTTTTTAATGGGAGAATTTAGGCTATTTATTCCTAATATATATTTTAATATGACTGGGTTTAAATTTATCATCTTGGTTTTAATTTTCTGTTATTGCTCATCTAAACTTTGCTTATTACTTCCTCTTTTCATGTCTCCTTTAGATTAACTGAGTTTTCTTTATGATTCAATCATGTCTGCCCTATTGATTCACTATCTAAACTTCTTGGTTTTGAATTTTAAGGATTGCTTTAAAGTTTACACTAGATATCTTTTGTTGTCAGAGTTTACCATTGAATAATACGATACTGCTTTAGTATAAGAACTTTAGTGTAAGAACTTTAAAGAGCTTTAATATAGTATACTTTTATTTTCTCTTTCCATTTTTTTGCTATTAATATACTACATTTTGCCATATTGTGTGTTATAACTTCCACAATCCAGTGCTATTATTAGAAAAAATTAGAAATACAGTGCATGTCCATATACCCTGTATCCTTTTTTCCCCTTGTTATTAACACCTTATATTGGTGTGATTTATTTGCTGGTTGATGAACCAGCAAATAATAATTTATTGGTTAATGAACCAATATTAGTAGTAGTAACAAAAGTCCACACTTTATTTGGATTTTCTCAGTTTTTACCCACTATCCATTTTTGTTGTTGTTTTTCTAAGATTCCATCTAGGATCACATTACATTTAGTTGTCATGTGTGGGAGTTTCTCAAACTCTACTTGCTTGTTATATTCTTGACAGTTTTAAGCAGTACTGGTCAGGTACTTTGGAGGATGTACTTTAATTGGAATTTGGCTATTCTTCTTATGATTAGACATATGGTGCATTTTTGGAGGAAGACCATAAACATAAAATGCCAAATTGATCATGTATTAATGGTACATACTACCGTACGAATGTTGATATTGACCTTAAGCATTGGACTGATGGAATCTTTGTCAAGTGCTCTACCACAAAATTACTCCCCTTTCCATACTATATTCTGTTGAAGAAAGTACTATATACAGCCCACAGTTAAAGAGTGAGGAGTTATACTTGAATGAGTATATACTCATTGATATTTATTTTATACTTTGGATTATGACAATACTATTTTTTCTCCAAGTGTTCCAGCTTGGGCCATTGGGAGCTCTTTTGATTGGTTCTCATCTCTTTAACATATTCCAACCAGTGTGTGTGTATGTTGAGCACTTCCTTACTTTTTGGCACTACAAAATGTTCACAGCTCATCTTTTATATTTTCTGCCCAACTCCTATAATTAGACATTTCTCCAAAGAGTCTTGGTCTTTCTTGTTGAGGAATGGTATTAGAAAATAAGAACTGGGAACCTACTGAGTACATTGCTATTGAGCACCACTGCTTTTAAGCTCTCTCACCTGATAGCAAATAGATGTGTATGTTTACTAACCCATATCTATAAATATTTCTCTATGTAATCATCTGCAATTAGATGAAACTAACATAAGTTCACATTAATGGAAGCAACTCTAATTATCACTTTATAGGTCACTTTAGCTCCTTCTTGAGCTTGTTTGTAAATTCCACTCCAACCATGAGAAATGCGACTTCCATGATCCACCATACATTTACTTGTGCTCATTTCCAATCTCCATATACAGCAGTTTCAGAATTGTTAACTTCTCCCATCACCTGAGAGAACTGTATCAATGAACATACATTGTTTATATGAAGTATTTTTAAAATAAAATATAAGGATTCCACTCATATCCAAGTTACATATTACAATGTCTTCTTCCGCTATTCTTTCATTGAATTTGCCTTATGTATTCTTACAGCTTGTCCTTCTTGGGATCCCATGAATTCTATATACTTTTTTTGGTAATTCTTTTTATATCAAGGTTTATTATTTATGCTGTAAAATTCTGTGGGTCTTGATAAGTCCATGCCATGTATCCACTGTTAAAGTATTGTGAAGAGGAGTTTCAACAGACTGAAAGTTCCATCATGCTTCATGTACTTAATAGTGACTTACTTCTTCCAACCTCCCAGCAACCGTTGATCTTTTTACTTTCTCTATAATTTTGCCTTTTCCAGTTTGTCCTACAATTTGAATCTTACAGTGTGTAACCTTTTCAAACTGGCTTCATTCAGTTAGGAAAATGTATTTAAAGTTAATCTATATTATCTATAATATCTTTTCATGGTTTAGCAACTCATTTCTTTTCCTTCTCCTCCTCCTTCCTTTTCTCTTTTCTCTTCTCCTTCCTCCTTCTCTTTTCCTTCTCCTCCTCGCATTCCTCCTTGCTCTTCTTCCTCTTCCTCTTTTTTTTCTCCTCCTCCTTTCTCCTTCTCCTTCTTCCTTCTTTTTACTAAATAATACTCCACCACATGAATGCAATACAATTTATTTATATATTCACCTATTGCAAAACATTATGCCTGCTTTCAATTTTGGCAATTATAAAGAAAGTTGCTTCAAATGACTGCATGAAGGATTTGGTATGGTCATAACTTTTCAGATCAGCTGGCTAAATACCTAAAGCACTATTGTTGGATCATATGATGTAATTATATTTAACTTGATAAGAGTCCATCAGATGCTTTCAACTTTGTTGAACCATTTTACATCTTCATGAACAAGAATTACTCTCAGCATATTCACCTGCATTTATGTTGTCCATCTTTTTAGATTGAACCATTTTAATTTATATCACATTTATGTGATATCTCATTGTTTTGCAATTCCCAAATCCTAAATGAGTTGAGCATATTTTTCATGTGCTTATTTACCATCTACATATCTCCTTTTGTGTGATATCTATTCAGAGGTTTTGTCCATTTCTAAATTGAGTTTTTTCTAATTGTTGAGTTTTAAGAACTATTGTATACTTCAGATTTAATTTATCCAGATATATGTTTTCCAAATATTTTGTTTCAGTCTGTGGCTTGTCTTTTCTCAATGTTTTTTGATTTGCTCTTAGATGTCTGAAGACATACTTTCTCTTTGTACCACTATCCCTGCTGTAGATGCAGACTGCTGTTGATTGGTACTTAGTGCCGGGCTCATGGCAGGGTCAGAGGTTCTCAGTTTCTTTATAAGATGTCAGCCTTAGTTATGACCTGTGTTCTTGAACTATAGTGACCATATTTTTCAATATTTCTGCCTCTTTTGTATTTACGGTATCATTGTAATAGTTGGAGGTCTTGAGTAGAGCATGTTTCTTGACTTTTTTCCCCAGAGCAGTCATTTGCCCTGTATTAGCTTGGGATCATGAGAATAAGTAGATCTCCTGCCACTCCCTCAAAGTGAGATTACATTTATATCCAACCACAGGGCAGCTCGGCTTGGATCAGGGCTAGAGGAGGGTGTTTTGCCATTTTTCCAATGGCTGACAACCTTGAATTTATGTATTTTATTATTTTAATTTTATTGTTGTTGTATTACATTCATCCCCTTGTTGGTCCCCTCTGTCCTCTTCCCTACCCACCTATTTCCCCTCAAAGTCAATCCCACTTGTTGTCAATGTCCATGGTTCCTTCATACTAGGTTCTGTCTAAACTGCTCCCCTTCCTTGCCTCTTCCTCCCCCCTCCCCCCACCTCCCTTCCCCCTGCCCACTGAAGGCCTATTCACTGTATTCATATATCTGGTTCTGTTTTGCTTGTTTTGTTCACTATTGTCCTGTAATGGGTGAGATCATATGGTATTTGTCCTTCACTGACTGGCTTATTTCACTGAGCATAATATTTTCTAGTTCCATCCATGTCGTTGCAAAGGTTAGGAGTTCTTTATTTCTGCTGTGTAGTATTCCATTGTGTAAATGTACCAAAGTTTTTTGATCCAATCATCCACTGATGGGCACTTAGGCTGTATTTATATGAGAGAAGGAATCAGGTTTCAGTCTTGTCTGTGAGCAGCATCCCATCACCTCCTGCACATCTGTGCCACCTCAACTTTGCTGTCTTTAAGAAAAAAAATCTCTATTTGCAGTTGAGGTCCTTAAAAGTAGCTAATATGTAGTAGAAATGAAACTTGCCTTTTTACTAAGTATCTCAGAGAATCTAAACTATTATTAATTTATACATAGACTCTAAAAATGTATTTAATCCTCATGTGTTTTCTTTTCAACATGATTTATGTATGTAATCTTTTCTTCCTATGCTCGTCCATGGGCAAAAATAGTTTATATATTTTGTCTTTCCTCCGAGGATATTGTTGTCTCTTAGAATTCAATATACCTCTCTTCAGCTTTCTAATGGATCCAAAGCAGTTGTAATTTTTAGGTTATCTGACTTTTCTTGTTGTAAGTGTTAGAGTAATTTTATAAATTTGTTTTTCTTTTTAAAAATGTTTCCAATTTTATTGAGATATAATTGATATACAGTTCTATATAAGTAGAAGGTACATAGTAAAATGATTTGATTTTTATATATTGTGAAATGGTTACCATAATAAATTTAGATAATATCCATCCTCTCATATAGATACAGAAAAAAATATATATTTTTTCCTTGTGATGACAGCTCTTGGGATCTACTCTCTTAAAAACTTTCATGTATATCATATAGCAGTTTTAACTTTAGTTATTATGTTATACATTATTAATCCCTAGTACTTACTTTTCTTATTCACGGAAGTTTGTACTTTTTTGACCACTTTTATCCAATTCCCCTACCCTTAATGCTCCACCTCTGGTAACCACAAAACTGATTTCATTTTTTTTTAGGATTCCACATATACATGAGATCATAAAGTATTTATATATCTTTGACTTATTTTCACATAGCAAAATGTCCCCTGGGTCCTTCTATGTTGTCACAAATGATACAGTTTCCTACTTTTGTGACTAAATAATATTCTAGTACCTATGTATGTATAAGTAGACATATCACAACTTCTTTATCCATTCATTCACCGAGAGGCATTTTGGTTGTTTCCATGTCTTGGTTATTATAAATAATGCTGCTATGAACATGGTGGTGCAGGTATCTCTTCAACACGGTGTTTTTGTTTCCTTTCAATATTTTCCCAAAGTGTGATTGTTGGCTCTAATTTATGGATTTCTACCTCCAAGAATGTAGCAGAACTCTTCAAGTTGTTGCTTAATCCTGTTAGTGAGATTGTTTTGAAAATTATTGAAATTATGAATTTTGTCATTTGATAATTTGCATATTTTGGACAAAAATAAAAGTAGTAGTATCTATGAAAGATACATTAAATAAGTTTAGACATATATTACTGAAAAATACAATTTTATATATATACATAATCCAAGACCAAAGGCTTGCTACATCTAAATTATTTACTTGTTTAATAGGCAACTATTGAATAAATATGGTACATCTTCACTGTGAAATAAAATTAATTTGAAAAGAACAAGATAGAAAGGATTTAGATGATTTTAACAATGTGTTGGTAAGATTGTTATAGAGCAAGGTATATAATATGTGCATATTTTTGTTATAAAATAACACTGCATATGAATACATATACTTATAAGCAAAGGAAAATATTTGATGTGTATAATTGGACTAGAATGGGAAGATTTTAACTGTATTTTAGATACATTTATAATTATCTTTAATGTAAAAAATACATCTTAACTTTGTAATCTGAAGACAAATACCTCCACAGGCATTTATTTGGTATGTTGACTAATTTTAGTTTCAATGTAGAATTTAAGAAGGCAGAAGTTCCTTTTCATGAATCTTATTATTTTTCTGTATAAATAGTAATGAGGGATGGCTACGCTGAGACTCTTTGTACCTTAGGGCCTTATTTGCCATCTTTACATGTTTCATACCTTGTCCCCACAATATTACAGCTCTATGTGCAGTATGAAATTAGGATCACCTAAGGGGAAATCCTGTCTGAATAGTTTGATAGCAAAAATTTTACTCTCTGGTTTAGATGAATAATACTAAATATGTATGATACTTCATCATAAGCCTCTCATCAATTGGTAGAATCAAAAAAGCTCTTAAAATAACTATAATAAATTTCTAAAATAATAATGATAATAATAATAGTAATACCAATAACTTGTCCATGTAATGGCAGCTAAAACACTGATCCTTAAGAAAGCTCTGCAAGTATAGGCCCCAGTCTAGATCATACAGAAAGCTGTCTGAGACCAAGAAGCAAGTACAATAAATAGGTTCTATGTTAAGATCACAGCAGTGCTCTTCTTGGTCTTTTGTATTTGACTAGTTTTCACCGTGGTGAGTCTATTTTGTAAGAATCCATGTATTGTTTATAGCTCTCTTTTTCTAGGACTGACCTAAAGTTAGAATCATGAGTGGCAGTCTTACCTCTTCAAGGTAGATACATTTATTAACTGTTAATATTTGTGTGGTTTTGCTGCCTGCAATGGCTACCTTATGGTTGTATGTTCCATGGGCTTTTTAAGCATATTGTGAACAAATGCTCCATTCATGTTGCCTTCTTACATGTCTGCTTTTGCCTTTTTACTCACCTTTTTCTTCTCCTCACCATTCTTCCTCCTTCTTTCCTTCCTCTACATTCTCTCTCCTCTTCATCCTCTACCTCTTTATCTTTCTTGTCTTCTCATTTCTCCATTTTCTCTACTTCCTTATTCTATTTTTTTTTCTTTTTTAAAGATTTTATTCATTATTATTTTCAGAGAGAGGGTAAGGGAGGGAAGCAGAGAGGAAGAGAAACATCAATGCTTTTCACCTGCCTCCAGCTACAGACCTGGCTGGAGACCTGGCTTGCAACCTGGTTATGTGCCCTGGCTGGGAATTGAACCAGTGATCTTTGGGTTCGCAGGCCAGCACCAGTCCACTGAGCCATACCAGCCAGGGCTTACCTCCTTAGTCTTTATCTCCTTCTCCTTTCTCCTTTCTCCTCCCTCCCTCCCTCCCTCCCTCCCTCCCTCTCTCTCACAGATTGCTATCCTTTATTTTCTTGACCTTCTCTTTTTCTCAACTTTGGTCTCTTACCTGAAAACTATTGAAGTTGGATAAATGGTCTTTAAATTACCTATTACTACAATTCTTAAAATATTTTTTGTTTTAATGGAAATATAATTGATAAAATGTTATATTAGTTTCAAGTATAAAACATAACCAAAATATGTCTACTTCCCTTTTGTCACCATACATAGTTACTAAATTTTGTGGGGGTTTTTTGGTGATAGACTTTTCAGATTTACTTTCTTAGCAACTTTCAAATATATAATATGCATTATTAACTATAGTCACTATACCATACATTACATTCCCATGACATTTATTTACAACTGGAAGTTTATACTTTTTAATATCTTTTTCATAGATTGACAATGATCATATAGCCCTGGCTGGTGGCATAGTAGATAAGGTACTGGCCTGCAAACCCAAAGGTCATTGGTTTGATTTCCAGCCAGGGCACATAACCAGGTTGCAAGCCAGGTCTCCAGCCAGGTTTGTAGCTGAAGGCAGGTGAAAGACAACCTTATACATTAATGCTTCTCTCCCTCTCTGCCTCTCACTCTTCCCCTCTCTCTAACAATAATAAATAAAATATTTTTTTAAATGATCATATATTCTATTTCTCATGATGAGTTAAGGAAATAGTACTATATGGGAGTGGGCAGCTGGAGGCAGTTAGTCAAGGTATTTTTTATCAGCCATCTCTCTCTATATATATCATTAAAGAAACATCAATTAAAATCCTTGGTCCATTTTTAATTTAAGTGAGTTATCTGTGGTTTGTAATTTTACTCTCTTAATTATATCCTTTTAAGTACCAGTAATTTTAATTTTCAAGTCCTACTTATCCACTTTTTTTGATGCTATGCTTTAGGTATTATATCTAAGAAACAATTGTCTAACCCAATGCCATGAAGATTTCCCTTTATTTTTCTCCTAGGAATTGTATAGTTTTACTTCCTATATTTAGATGCATGATACACTTTGAGTTAATTTTTGTAATCATGTAAGAAGAGTTTAAATCCATTCTTTTGCAGTAGATGTTCAGTTTCCCATAAATATCTGTTGAAAAGATTTATACTCCTTTGTAATATGACTGTGTGTGACTCTGCAATTCCTCCCAAGTGTAGAGCCTATTTCCTCATTTTAAAAATCTTGGTTTGCCTTTTGAAATTGTTGTTTTTGTTAGAGAGTGGTTTACCAAGTTCCTTACTCTGCCATTTCAGATGTTGATTCTAGTCCTTCAATTTTACAGTAACTTTTTCAAAGGGAATAAAATAACACAATGGAAATGGATTTGGGAAAATGTTGGTAATTTAAGATTATTATGCATTCATGTGCAAATATATATTTAAAAGTAAGCAGTGTTTGATTCCCAGCCAGGGCACATAACCAGGTTGCAAGCCAGGTCTCCAGCCAGGTTTATAGCTGGAGGCAGGTGAAAGGCAACCATACACTGATGCTTCTCTCCCTCTCTCCCTTTCTCCCTTCTCCTCTCTCTGAAAATAATAAATAAAATCTTAAAAAAAACAAAAAAAAAAAAAACAAGTAAGTTGTGTAGGGAAGAAAAGTTGAACATTTTGAAGAGAATACAATTATATATTTTTTCATCTGGAATAAACAAAAATGTACATTTAAAAAAAATGCTCATATAGAGATGATCTCACTTGTATGTGAAATCTAATGAACCACATAACTGACAAACAAAATAGAAACAGAGGCATGGATACATGGAAAAGCCTGACAGCTGTCAGAGGGGAGGAGGGATTGAGGAAAGGGTTAACCAAAGCACATATATGCCTGATACATAAACACAGGCAACAGTGTGGTGATGGCCAGAGAGAAGGGAGTGCCAGCTAGAGGTAGACAAAGTGAGGGCAAATAGGGACATCTGTAATAGTGTCAACAATAAAAAAATATTTTTAATGCTGGCATATTACTTGGAAAAAATGCCTCTCAGTTTTTCTAAATTATTGTTTTATTTTGAAAAAAGCATGAATTAATCAGTGTATTACCACATGTCTCTGTTTCTTTTGCAATTCTATGAATATAGACTATTAAGTGTGTCTAAAACATTCTCAGAGATCTGAGCCATTCTTGCCACGAGGACCATTGTATAACAGCTGACAGTTACTGAAAGCTAAACTTCAGGCTCTCCCAGCTGAGACACAAGGTGACAGGTTAAGCATGAAAGCTGCATGAGCAAGCAGCCAAAAACAACTCCTCGTACATTAAGTTCTGATGGTGGCTATAATTTTGCACAGTGAAAACCACTAGTATACCTATCTCAAAATGTGACAGATTAGTACAATCACCAACTTTGGGCAAATATATATAATCTTACAATAGAAGGAATTACAATACTGGTTTATAGCTTTTATGTGTAAATGTACTTATGTTATTGAAGTGACTTACTGTTTTTTCCTACTAGTGTTTGTGCCACATGTATGTGGTTTTCCCTTATAAGAGTCATTTAACTTTTTCTTATAACAAAAAAACTATATCTTTTGATAGGTTATATATAGTTAAATTGCCATATTGGAAAATAAATCATTGTGAAGTATCACCAATTACAAAAAGTACATTAAGTATACATTATTATATAATGCTCAGGCTAGGCACTGCCAATTATGAGAATTTCAGTAGTGTTTGAGACATACATTTGTGTTCTTCTATCATTCAAGGGAATACATTTACCCCTGGATTTCTAGTGAAGAGTTCATCAGAAGTTTGTTGAGGGCTATTCCCCAAATAAAGACTTGAGCTGTGAGTCTTATGAGTTTGCCAAGTCAAAATTAAAGGCATATTCTTTAGAAGAATGGCCTCAGTTCAGACATTAGCCATAAGTTCATGGATTCTTGGTACCACTTTTATTTCTGACCAGCTGGTTACAAATTTAGCAGTTTCCACAACCACTCTAAGGTTGTGAGTCACTGGAATGATTCACAGAATTCAAGGAAGCACTATGCTTATGATGACAGATTTATAATAACAAAAGCTTACATATCAGAATCAGCCAAATATAGGGAGGCATGCAGTATGGTCCAGTAGGGTTCCAAATGTGAAGCTTCTATCATCTTTAAGGATGTGTTAGTCTACTAACATCAAAGTGTGACAATAACCATAGAATGTGGTCAACCAGAAATCTGATCTGAGCTTCAATATGCACTTTTTGTTGGAATTTCATATGAAGGCATGACTGCATCAGTGATTAGCCACGTGGTTGCATTCAGTTTGTGCACTCCAACCATGGGACTATTAGCCATGTGGTTGCACTCCAACTATGGAGGTTGGGCTGCGAACACATGGCTCAAAGCCTTGATTCTCTAATAACATGGATGGGCCTTCTGGTATGACCAGCCCCCATTTTGAGTCATCTTGTTAACATAAACTCTCCAGTGACCTACCATAAGTCATTTAATTGGCATAAACTATCAGTTTGTTCCAAGGGGACCACCTTAAATACATAAATACAAACATCCCTATTATCACAAAAATTTCAAGGCTTTAGAAATTACCTGCCAGGAACTAGAGATAAAGGTTAGCCAAATTCTTTATTATACAACCCTGAACCAGGTTATTGCTATTCACCACTTTATATGGGAGATACATAAAAGTAATTGCCAACAATTATTACTATTCTTATCTTATAGTCTGGGAAAATGAGTTGGCCAAAAAGTTCACTGGGTATTTTTTCCATAATAATAACACTTAGTAATCTTTAACTTCATTTGAATTTTGTTAGAATTTTTGTGACAGCTGTCATATCAGTATGCATTTTTAAAAAGGCTCAAAATTGGTGAATTTTTGTGTAGCCATTTTAATATTGAAGATAGAAGAACATATGCAATATTTTTGGCATTATGCTTTATTATTCCAAGAAAGGTAAAAAGGCAACTGAAAGAAACACAGAAAGATTTCTGCAGTGTATAAAGAGCTATGACTGAACATGTCATAAGTGATTTGCAAAGTTTTGTGATGGAGATTTCTTGCTGGATGATACCCCATGGTCAGGTAGAGCAGTTGATGTTGATAGCAATCAAATCAAGACATTAATTGAGAACAATCAATATTATGCCACTCCGGTGATAGCCAACACACTCAAAATATCCAGATCAGTAAAGTTGTTGGTGAAAATGTAGAATGTGTCTTTTATTTTATGGAAAAAAAAATGCACAGACTTTTGGCCAACCTAACAAGTCCATTGATGCCTATCCATTTTCCATCTTTGATTCTTTTCTCCTGTATAATTATGTTTTCATATAGTTGTGAGATGGGAGGGGAAAAAAAGCTACAGTTGTAAAGAAAACAGACAATGCTTGTAATTCATTGTGTAGTTAGCATATTTTATAATATTTGGTAATTTATACTAACATTTTCTAAATATACAAATATATATGTATATACACATATTATTTCAGATTTTCTAAATAACTTCTTTGAATTTCACTCCCTAACCTAGTTAGCTTTAACTTAAACATATCAAACATTATCAGTATGATGGGATAATTATTATTTTTTTCTATTACATAAGCAGGACAATGTTAAAATTACAAATTTAATACTACCTAAAATTATATTACATATCATTAGAGGTGAAGGTTCAAACTTTGAGAACACTTGGCATGAATTAATATGCAATGGTATAATCTTTTTATTGTGTTATATGTAATTGAAATATCAATTTTAGGTGTATGTGATGATTATGTAATATTTGTACACAGTGCAAAATGATCACCACAATAAGGCTACTTACCATCCATCACCTTACATAGTTACAAACATGTTTTTCTTACAGTGATAACTTTTAAGATGTTTTTACTCTTAGCAACTTTCAAATATGCAATATTGAAATATTAACTGTAGTCACCATGCTGTATATTACATCTTCATGAATTGTTTTATAATTGGAAGTTTGTACCAAATGAAAATATATTTAATAAAATTAATACTGTGTATTATGCTATTTCAAATTTTAAGTCATTTAGAAATATGTTACAGGTGAGGAAAATCTGAACCTGGAGAAAATGTGGGACAGGCAGTGCCAATTCTTATCAAATATCTGTGTTACTTTTCTCCTTTTTGGGCATAAAGATTATATTTTCAAATTTGTCTTTCAATTACATACAGCTGTCTGAATTCAGACCTTGATCACATGAGAAACAAGTAGGAAAGCTAAGATATGAATGCAGGTATTCTGGCTTTTGTTACCTTGCCCTTACGCAACCAATCCTGATGCTAGTCTTTACCAAGTATGGTATAAGGCATTGAAAGTTGGTCCTTGTGCCAGGGTCCAAGAGAAAGAAGATAGGAGATGCAGTTGGAATTGTGTAGAGTCATTTAGGTCATAAAAAGCTGGGACTTTATTCTAAGGGCAATAAGAAACTAGGTATTTTGTAGATTAGTGATAAATCATTTATGATTTTAAAATATTCTGGTATGTGATAAATGAATTATATGAAAATGAGAGAACTATTGTAATTACCCATGTAAGAAATGATGGTTGTTTAGCCCTGGCTAGTGTGGCTTAGTGGATTGAGTACCAACCTGCAAACACAAGGGTCACTGGTTCGATTCCCAGTCAGGACACATACCCAGGTTGCAAGCCAGGTCCCCAGCTGGAGGCAGGTGAAAGGCAGCTATACATTGATGTTTCCCTCTTTTTTCCTCCCTCCCTTCCCTTCTCTCTAAAAATAATGAAGAAAATCTTTTTTAAAAGTGAAATGATGATTGTTTAGACAAAAGTGATATGGTAAAACTGGAAAAATATTTAATTCATTTATATGTTGAAGGTAAGGCCAATTAGACTTTTTGTTGGATTGAATAGAAGCTGAGTGAGAAAAGACAGAAACAAGGATAATTAAGATTTTAGCTATAAGCAGAAGGGATAGATGGTGGTGCTATTTATTGAACTGGTGAAATTTGGGGAAGAAAAGATTAGCATCAAAATCAGTAATTAGTTTTGTACATGATACCTTTCAAGGGGTTATTATACACATAGTATCAAGTAGAAAGGTATACATCTGGAATATTTCAAAGGGATTGAGCTTGGAAGTACCCATTTAAGTGTAGTTAGCATTGAGAAGGAAGTTTAAATCATCAGGCTAAATAGAATTAGCTGCAAAGAATGTCCCAATATAGAAAAGTTAAGCAGAGATAATTTGGATGGAAATAGTGCAACTTGTGAAGGAGATTGGTAAAGAGAGGTCAAAGAGAGAGAGAAGAGAAAAGGCAGGAAAGTTAAAAGAGATGTCAATCTTTCCAGGAAGAAGGAATATTGGTAGTCTTAAAAACTGCTCTTCCCTGGCTGGTGGCACAGTAGATAAGGCACCAGCCTGCAAACCCAAAGGTCGCTGGTTCGATTCCCAACCAGGACATATATAACCAGGTTGTAAGCCAGATCTCCAGCCAGGTCTGTAGCTGGAGGCAGGTGAAAGGCAACCATACATTAACATCTCTCTCCCTTCCCCTTTCTCTAAAAATAAAGAAATAAAATCTTAAAAAACAACAACAACAAAAAAAAAACAAATGCTCCTCCCTAACTGGTGGCATAGTGGATAAGGCACTAGCCTGTGAACCCAAAGGTTGCTGGTTCGATTCCCCACCCAGGGCACATAACCAGGATGCAAGCCAGGTCTCCAGCCAGGTCTGTAGCTGGAGGCAGGTGAAAGGCAACCATACATTGATGTTTCTCTCCCTCTCTGCCTCTCTCCCTTCCCCTCTCCGAAAATAATAAATAAAATCTTAAAAGAATAAAACAAATTCTCCTGATTTGTCAATTACAATGAAGGAGCATTATGTAAGTGCAATAAGCCAGTCAGAGAAAGACAAATACCATATGATTTTACTTATATATGGAATCTAATGAACAAACTGAACTAACAAGCAAACTAGAGAGACTCAGAGCAAGATGATAGCTCTTTGGGGAGATGTGGGTAGAGATGTCACCCTAAAAGGATAAAAGACTCATGGACATAGACAACAGTGTGGTGATTGTGGGGTTGGGAGGACCTGGAAAGAGAGTATAGGGGGATAAATGGTAATGGAAAAATACAATAAAAATAACCATTAAAATAAAATATATGTACCAGGAAAAAAAGATGAAGGCATAGATATGAACATTGGATCTGGCATCAAAGAAGTCATGTTGATAATATATACATTTTCAACAAAATGTTTGGATAAGATTGTTATATATTAAATATATTTAAATTTAATATATTATTTGAGATGTTTTGACATAAGTATACATCCCCATGATCAAGATAATTAGCATATCTATCTCCCCCCAAGATGCTGCTCCCCTTTGCAGTCTTGCCCTCCCATTCCTTCCTAACTCCACCTTTTTTTGTCTTGCCAACCATGTCTGCATTTTGTCATTAGGTGTTAGTTTGATTTTCTATAATTTTATGTAAATGAAATCCTAAGCATGATTTACTTTTTCCTTGATATTTTTAGATCATTTGTGCTACGTTGTGCATCAATATCTTATCACTTATAATCAACTTATAATTTCTTAGGAGTAATCCATTGTATGAATACCATAGTATACTTGTTGAAGAACAATTGAGTTTCCAGTTTTGGCTACTAAAATGAAAGTCAAATAACATTTGTCCTCAAACTTTGTTCTTTCTCAAAAGTATTTTTGACATTTTCTATGAATTTTAGAACCAGTTCATTAATTTTTGGGAAAAAAAAAGCCTAAGGTTTTGATTAGGCTTATGTTGAATTTATAGATATTTTAGGGAGAATTGACATGTTAAGATTCAGTGTCTTCTAGTCCACGAATATTGTATATTTCTTCATTTTTATTTTGATTAATAAAATTATATAGGTTTCAGGTAGACAATTCTATAATAATCATCCATAGACTGATTATATTGTATGTTTACCGCCCCAAGTCAAGTCTCCTTCAATCACCAATTATCTCTTTACCCTCTTCTACCTCATCCCACCCTCCTTTTCCCTCTGGTAATCATACTGCTGTCTGTGTGTGTGGGTTTGTTTCTGTCTTGTTTTTGCTTAATCCCTTCACCTTTTCTACCCAGCCCCACAAAGTCCTTCCCCTCTGATAGCTGTCAGCCTGTTCCCTTTGTGTCAGTGATCTTTTATAGTTTTCAATATACAGTTCTTTTTCATATGTCCCTAAACTTATCCTATCTCAAATTTTCTAAAGCTATTAAAATTGTATTTTAATATATTTAACTTCCTAAGTGCTTATGGTATTGAGAAATAGAGTTGTTTTCTTAGTATTGATCTTGTAGCCTGTAATGTTGCTGAAATCACTAATTCTAGCATCATTTTTCTAAATACACAGGATTTTCTATATACATGATTGTGTCCTCTGAGAATAATAGCAATTTATTCTTTTCTAACCTGGATGCATTTTATTTCTTTGCTCTGGCTAGAACTTCTAGTATAATGCTTAACTGCGGTGATGAGGGCTGGCATCTTGTCTCTTCTTATGAAGAGTAAACATTTGGGTGTAACTATTAAATATGATGTTAACAATTGGTGTTTTATAGATGCTTTTCCTCTATTTGAGCAAATTCTTTTCTGTTCTTGTCTTAGCTGTGAATTTGTATTAAGAATGGGTGCTGGATTTTGTCAAAGTACTTTTTCCACATCTCATTTGTTTTAATTTTATTAATTATATATTGATTAGTTTTTAATATTAAACAAGCCTTTTATTTCTGGAATAAACCTCATTTAGTCAAAGTATAATTATTTTTATATTTTGAATATTTGTTTTAACTATTAATGATTTTTGCATCTGTATTTATGAGGGATACATATTAGAAGTATTTTTTTAGAAGTTTTATATTATCTTATCTGCTTTTACTATCATAGAAATGCTGGCCTCATAGGATAAAGTAGACAATATTACCTCCTCTTCAATTATCTATAAAAGCTTGTATAGCAGTGGTATTACTTCTTCTTAAATATTTGGCAAAGTTCACCAGTGAAGCTATCTATTTGGTTATGATTTATCCAGGTAAGTGGAGATGAGGGGAAGGAGAAAGCTTAAACTAAAAATTTAGGTTATCTAATTACACGTGAGTAAATTGTTAATTTGTGTCATCCAAGACTTTATCCACTTTATCTAAATTGTCAAGTTCATTGGCATGAATTTGTTCATAATATTTTAACCTTTTTAGTGTCTGTAATATCTTTAGTGATATCACCTCTCTCAATTCTGATATTAGCCTGCCACTTTTAATTTTTCCTGATAAGTCTAATTGGAGATTTTTTAATATTATGGATTGTCCAGGAATAAATCAGCTTTTGGGTTTGTTGATTTTCCAATATTGCTTTATTTTTTTTTTCTGATCCTATCAAACTTTTCCTTTTGTTTATTTTGGTTTGATTTTAGTTTTTTTATGGTACAAGCTAAGATGATGAATTTGAGACATTTTTTCTGTCATAAGCATTTAGAACTATAAGTGTCCTTTTAAGTATTGCTTTAATTACCCTTTTTGATCAATATATATTAGTTTTCTTTTTGAAATGGGTTATCTAGAAGTGTGATATTAAAGATTTCATATCCTTCACAGTTTTCTAGATATCTTTCTGTAATTTCTTAATTCCATGGTCAGAAAATGTATTTCAAATAACTTCAGTCCTTTTCATTGTATTGATTTGTTTTTTTCTCATTTATTTGGTCTCCTGTTGTGCACATAAAAAATATATTCTGCTTTTGAGCATTATATTAATGCTAGCTGCATCTAGGTTGTTGGTATTGCTGTTCAAGTCCTTTATATCGTTACTGATTTTAATTTTGTTAATGACAGAATATGGAACTGTTTTTGTCTGTTTCTCTTTGTAGTTCTATCAGATAAAAGTAGGCATGGAGAGACAAACTGCTGAATGCTAAAGACATGAGGCAGAGTGAGATTCAGATTAATTAAGTGTGGAATGAGTGGGTTGGTGGAAGGGTAAAATCTATTGGCAAGAGCTTTAAGGAAACCTGGATATTTGGAAAAATAAGATGAGAATTGCTCCAAAATCATGCCATCTATCTTACCTCCAAGCCTTAAGATATGCATGGGGGTTCCTACAAAAATGCCATCATTAGAATAACTAAGAGAAAGAGATAAGCTCAAGTATGTACTACCATGTAATATTGGCATTCTCATGCACTTTCTAAAGAAAAATATATGTAATTTTCATATGCATATGAGTGTGCACACATACATACTCAATATAGTTACATATATTCATGCACTTGTGTGGGTGTAACTTTCCTGGACATCTGCCAACATGATTTCTGAGGTCTTGTTTTTCAGTGAAAGAAAATGAGATCCAAGCAAATTTGACATAAGACTAAATGTTTCTACTCTGATAATGTTATTTATGCATTAGAGCACTGCCAAAATCAAGTGATTTTTATATTAGTGCTGTGTTATATTGCTGTTGAGATGATTCCAGGCTTATTAAATGCATAGGGAAACTTTGATCTTTTTCTATGTTTTGGAATTAAAAAAAATGCTTATAGCTCTAGAGCTCTTTAGCAGGTTAAAGGGGACAGAGTGGAAAAATAATTCCGATTACATTTTCAGATCTTATACCTATGAAAATTTCATTTCCACAGCACCCAGATAAGTACCTAAACCTAGCAGATATTTCTAATGGGTCTGCTGGTCTGCGAAATGTTCTGTTCATAGTCTAATACATTGCATCTTCTATAAGTATTTCAATGATAGGTACAAGAAGGAAAATAAGATGAATGTAGCTGGTGGCGAAAAATAAAATTGAACAGGTCCTGGTTACAATGTCTTTATTTTTATTTTGTTTATTTTGGGAGGGTTCCTCAAGTACCTTTTACAATGAGGATTTATTAATTGGTATCCAACTAAAAATTAGAACACATTTGTTTAACTTCTTACAAACATCTATGAAGATTTAATAAAAAATCTATAATTCATTGTTAAGCTTTCTGGCTTTTTAAATTTCTATTTATATACAAAGAGAGAAAATTCTACTGCCATGTCTTTCCAAATCCTCTTGCTATTCGGCTTCATCCTTTCCTCTGGCCTGGGTTTTCTGACACTTGAGCCCTGTCAGATGTTGCAGAACACAAGAGACTCCTCCCTGTAGAAGAAATTATTATTTTTGTAGTGTCTATTGGCACTCAGTTTCCTGATGCTTCTTATGTAGGCTTTTAATGAATCTTATTAATCTTAAACCATTTCCTTCATCTGTTTCCCAAGGCTCATCCCTGGTCAACTACTCTGTAAAACACAGCTCAGTGAGGCCGCGCTGACATTCCACAGGCATGGGGCAATGGCCTAGCTGGATACGTTAATATGATTGAAATGATCACTATCATTTCCTCCAAACTGTTTATCAAAGCAATAGGAGTAAATTTTGTCTTTTGTCAGTGAGACAATAGTTTTTTTTATATTTATCTTCAAAACAAAACAGAACTGTCCTTGTCTCTCAGAGGGTGAATCCAAAGACTCACAGTTCTTGTTTTAAAGAAGTGAGTTCTCTGTAGGAAAAATTCAGTAATATTAGGGGATGCTTATATTTAAATAAATTCTGAGCCCTTTTCTTGTATGTTTTGATCCTCAAACTGAACCAATTTGAGGAGATTCTCTAGGCACCATAGCTGGAAACTGAGAAGAATAAACAAAAATAGAAATTATAAGAACAAGTAGAGTGAATTGCTTTGTGGTTTGGTTGAATCCCTATATAACGGAAGTCCTTCGGTTATAGACGTCCCAGAATACTGTCAGAAGTATTCCTTAGACGAAACGCTCTAACTATGAAATTATCCAGTACAATAAATGTGTCATTACATTTTCGCAAAGGCTCAGAAGAGTGCTTTTCAAAATGCTAGGTATTCCGGTGGTGATAATCCGTTATTCTAGCATGTTGATCAAAGCTCCCCCCTCCCCCAATGTTGTTGTTCCTCAGGCAAATCCTCGTTTTTCCCCTCATTGATTTTGTACTGAAGATGGCGCTTAGAGTGGACATGGTGACTCAACGCAATTCTGAGCTTATATTGGTCAGAGTCCCAAACTGCTCATTTACCGAGAATGGTAAATGATAAACCAAACAGATGGGCAAGTGAGTGTCTGTTTCCGTGCACTCACAAAAACATTAGCAAATACACTGTGGTATAAACCAAGGATTTTTCGACACCAGGCAGCTCTTGAAAGCCTGCGGCTGTATCCGGGCTGTCAAGGCACAGGTCGGTATGAGCAAATACAAGACTGTTACAGCTTTTCATTCAGACATAGTGGATCACTTAACAAGAAACAGACACATTGTTTTCTGGTGCCTTATAGAATAAAGCCTTTTTTTTTTTTTTTTTTTTCCTTCTTCTGACTTACTTTTCCTTGCACACTCCAGTAGCTTTGGGGCAGATTTAGACAAAACTGGCAAACTATTTGGACGGAAAAGAGCTACCTGCAGAGTCCTATTTTGAGGGGTAAAAGTGTCATCTATCTCCTATTATATAGAGAGATATAAACCCCTTCAGTTACTACCAATTAAATGTCTATAATTTACACATTTTAAGGTTACTTTTAAACCTCTCATAATGATTTATTGACTGTTGTTTGTATGCTTCTTAACATTTCTGAGCCTTAGTGTATTCATTTTCCAAAGGGGATAATGTATGAATATGATGTAATTGTTTTACGGGCTACATGAAACAATTTCCATAAAGTGTTCTAGACTATTGCTAAAAAGTTAGTTCTTCTTGTAATTATTATTCCTATCATCATCAGGCCTTTACAAATCCTAATGACTAAGAGAGCTCAGTCTTCCTTGGCAGCAGGAGAGAGGAGGAAAGCCAATCAATAGAACAATCAGCTATAGTAGTTAATAGCTCCAATAGTTAATAGTCCAGGTTAATATGGTAACAGTGACCTGAAGAATATGCTTTGCTGTCACATGGGCCTGGGGCTTGTGGAGTTTCTGCCTATATAGCAGTGGCTCTAGGTAGGGCCAGTGAAGCCATATCAAAACATTGGACCCACACATGTGCACTGGCTCTGCTGCTGGCTAAGCACAGATCTGCAAAAATTCTCCACATGGAAACTTCAGCAAGTTCTAGAAAATTACTGCCTCTGGCCAAAGCACTCTATCCATCTCTCACAGTCAGAATGCCCCAGTCTACAGTACATTTCTCTATCCCGAATTAACACCATCAGTTATATGTGACTCATTTCATCAATGCGCTCATAATCTCAGGAAGGGGCCTACAAGGGCAGCCAGAAATTGTGCCTGTGTGTTTCATTCTTTCCTGGATCTTTGTTGCACCTGAATAAACTGATTTCATTCTGTGGTCACAGATGTGTAAACCTGCTCTAGCTTCTCTTCCTAGGGCACAGGGAACAAATGCAGAGTGGAGCATTCATGTGGACATAGGGAAATGAACGAGTTATCTAAGACAAAGGATGGGACACTTAGTTTAGTCACATCCTGAATACTAAATACCGAAAGGTAATAGCTCTATATTTTCAGATCCAGAAAGTCTTATAACTTACTATTGATTTTTAAATTACTTTTTTTTTTTTTGTCCAGTACTTTGTTTTACTGACTATGGTGTTACTGGTTTTGTCTTGTTTTGGATTTCCATGTCTCTGGCTTTCTGGGCCCCCTGGATGGATTACCTGCATACCAGGTCTGGTTATGTGTAGGGAGGAGGCTCCCGAAGGCCAGTCCTGTAGCTGGTGGGTGGTAACGTATCATCCCTTCTATGGCTCACTGCAGGAATATACAAACCTTCATGGCCTTGCTGAGGGGCTGTAGGTAGTTTTCCAATTTTCCAGTTTCCTCTGGACAAACATAAGCACACAAACAAAAAAACCCCTGAAGTTTGGGAACCAGCAACGGGCAGTTGAGGAGTTAAACAGATTGACGTATCTTTAAGAAACACAGGTGAGGGAAAAAAATGCAATAGGACTGTGGAATAGGGACAAATCATAAAGCTCCTCTTTTACACCCTTCTAGCAAACCAGGCCTGTAGAGGTAAAATTTCAAGCTCTCCCCCAGATGTCATCCATAGCACAGCAAGTGGCAGATACAGACTAGCTCACCCTCTCTCGGCATTGGTTGTTAGATCTAAAGTTGTAACACTGGCCTATTTATCCTATTGAAGTTGATTCATAACTTAACTAGAATGTTTTTTGAAGCCTTAAGTTATGTTAGACAACTCAGGGAGAAGTCCATGCATTTTTAGAATTTCCACAAATTTTTCTAGTTAGATGATTTTTCTAAAGCTACTCAAAAATATGAGATTTGTTTTGTTTTTAACAGTAGCTTTCTTTTTTCTTTAACAAAACAATTCAGGTGGACTGTACTGTTAGTGGATTTTTCTTATCTGTAAATAATATAAAATGCAGTGGTTTTTAAAACTGAAACATTATTTTCAATGAAAAGTAATGCCTTCTGTGATATGTTAAAAAATGACAAATATTTTTTCCTTCGTAAAGATAAATTTTTATTTTTAAGTGTAATAATTACATAATTGTACAATTCATTTTCCTCTAGAATTTTGAGGCTCAATGAAAGTAATTACATGGTATCTCATTTAGAATTTCTATTTGCTGCCAGAGGTTGTGTGATGTCAAAAGGTTATTGATAAAGGGGGGTTAGAAAGTTGACAATATTAGTAATCTCGTCAAGAGTGGATACAATGAGAACATACTAAGCTAGTAGCATTCTAGGACAGAAGCCTAAAATATCAACTCAGCTAATCTGGCCCTAATATATAGTTGAATTAGATAAGTTGTGCTTTTTTCATCTCTCTTCTTGGCTTAAATATCCACTCTTCCCATATGAACTGTAACATGTATGGGATATTGATAAAGAGCTGGGCTCACCAGAAATAGATGATTTGGCCTTTTTAAAGCATTCATTGACTTTGAAATCTGTACTATAATTTTACAATGTATTCCATTCACCTGTGGAGTTTTCTTTATGTACAGTATTTTAATTATGAATTTGATTTCCTTAATGATTATAGTGCTATGCACAGTTTCTAATATATTTTTTGTTGTTGTTGGTACTGGTAGTTTGTGGGTTTCAAGGAATTTTTCATTGTCATTTATAGTTTAAGATATTTCCATAAATATGATTATAATATCTTTGTATGATCTTTCAATACCCGTAGGATCTGTAGTCTTCTCCCATTTTTTTGTGTGTGCTTTTATTTTTTTTTTTTTTCCTTTTTGGCTCAATCTCACAGGTGTCTATCATTTTCTTAGTTTTTATGAAGAATGAACTTTAGGTCTTGCTGATAGTTTCCATTTATATTTTCATTGATTTTCAGCCTTCTTTTTCTTTCTTGTTTTAAAATTTATTAGGTTTCAGAGAAAGGGGAAGGGAGAGAAACATCAATATATGGTTGCCCTTCACCTGACTCCAGCTCCAGACCTGGCTGGAGACCTGCTTATGTGCCCTGGCTGGGAATCAAACCAGTGACCTTTGGGTTCTTAGGCCAGCGCCTTATCCACTGTGCCACAAGCCAGAGCCAGTCTTCCTTTTCTAATATGTGTACTTTCCTTTTAAGTATAACTTGAAATTCATCCTACACATTCTCCTATGCAGTATTTCTCACAGAGTTCCAATTATTTTTACTAATTATATATATATATTTTGTAAAGATTTTATTTTATTATTTTTAGAAAGAGGGGAAGGGAGAGAGGCAGAGAGGGAGAGAGACATCAATGTATGGTTGCGTTTCACCTGCCTCCAGCCACAGACCTGACTGGAGACCTGGTTTGCAACCTGGTTATGTGCCCTAGCTGGGGAATCGAACCTGCGACCTTTGGGTTCGCAGGCCGGCACCTTATCCACTGTGCTACCAGCCAGGGCTTAATTATATTTTCCATTGTGATATTTCCTATATTGTACACCATGCTATTATAGTAACTATTTCTTATATTCAAGTACATGGAAAAATGTCCCTATCTTACTGCTTTCCATTTGTAAGTAGAGTATGATTTATAAAACTCATGTTGAGAAATTTTAATTATGAAGGCCACAATTTCTATATATTCACCATTCTCAGTGATAGAAAATATCTTGGAAAGTACTCTCCTTCATTGGACACAACTGTGCTTGCTTACATATTTAATGTGATTTCCTGAAAGAGAAAGGAGTATGTTCCATGTTTATTTCAGATGAATTAACTATATATTGGAACAAAACAAACATAGTAGATACAAGTTACTATTTTAAGCATTACACATGTTACTTGAAGTAGAAATATTTACATTTTATCTGACAAAACATTGTTTTCATTCAGATTTTTTAATATTTTTGTATGTTTCCATTTCCTCTATTCATTTCTACCATGTACTTATTAGATTTATATCTTTTATTGGAATATGTAGGTTCTGTTGTTAAAAAAAAAATGCCACCAATAAACATCCTTCCAAAGCCTTGAATTTTTATTAGTGGCCTATAAACTTCTCTTTTTTTTTTTTTTTTTTTTTTTTTTTTTTTTTTTTTTTTTTTTTTTTTTTTTTT
>PVIW01006191.1:74493-92278 GCA_004026585.1 Noctilio leporinus | reverse complement strand
AGCTCCGCCCTGTCCCACCAAAGTCATCCACCCACTGGCCATTGCCCCTGAGTTCCCAGAAGGGCCCTCTTTTCCTTGAGTCCAGGTTTTGGAGCAAGAGCTTGTGTGAGGCCCACACCCTGCTTCCTTCTGATCTTCAGTTCACTCTGTTGCCCTTGGAAAAAGGCTGTTTTTCTAAACTAAAAATAACTGAAACTTGCCCTGCTGTGTGTCTTTATAAACACTAGGTTGAAAAGGAAAAAAAAAAAAAAAAGAAAAAGAAATAATTTCATACCATAATCAAGTATCCAGTGGGTGTTCATATTTTTGTCTCATAAATTATTTTGTATAGTTTTTGCTCAAATTAAAATCTAAATAAGTCCCATACTTTGCAATTGATTGATGTAGCTCTTAAATTCTTATAATTCATAGGCATCTCCGCAATCTTCGGTTTTTTTCCTTGCAATTTATTTGTTAAAGAAGATTGTAGCCCTGGCTAGTGGCATAGTGGATAAGTTGCCAGCCTATGAACCCAAAGGTCGTTGGTTCGATTCCCAGCCAGGGCACATAACCAGGTTGCAAGCCAGATCTCCAGCCAGGTCTGTAGCTGGAGGCAGGGGAAAGGCAACCATACGTTGATGTCTCTCTTTCCCTCTCTACCTCTCTCCCTTCTCCCCTCTCTAAAAATAATAAAAAATTTTAAAAAAGAAGCTGGATTGTTTGTCCATAGATTATGGTTCTATTTCACATGTTTTTATTGCTCCTTTATTTTCTGCTACATTGGTAATTAAAGTCAGAGATCAGGAAAAAAGAAAAAGAAAATGCAGAATCTACACAGACCTGAGGAATAATAAGGTCTTCTGGTGATACCTATGTTAGTTTGAGGAGCAGCAGGTCAGAATACAGGCTCAAAATCAGAAAATGTAGGTTAGAATCACTGCTGTACACATACTGTATGACCATGGACAAATCAGCCTCTGAATTTGTTTCTTCAACTGTGAAATAGGGAGACTGGATCTCCCCACTTTCACACTTTCTTCCAATCCATTCTCCACAGAACAGCACAAGTAATCTTCTTAAACCATAAATCAGCTCATATTACTTCCTGGGTTAAAAACTTTCAACAGTTTCCCTAGAACCGTATCCAAGCTCTAACCATGACCCACAGGGCCCTGGCATGATTTGGCTCCTGAAACTCTTCCCAATCTCCTCTCTTCACAACCACATTAGTCTCTCTGTTTAGTTTCTAGAACATTATAAGTTCTTTCTGGCTTCTAGACCTCTACAAGTGTTGTTCCACTGGAATGCTTCTGCCCCACATTCCCATTCTTCCCACAGCCAGTTCTTGAGCAACTGACTTTAAAATAAGACCCCAAATGGCTTCCCATGGCAACCTACCTAAAGCTGGTCTAATTGTTATTTTCCTATTACAGTATTCTGCTTTTTCTTCTCTCAAGTATCAACATAACTGGGTTTGATTTTTTAGTGTTAAACTCTTAGCATCTAGTGCAGCATCTTACATAAGATAGGTCCACATACATTTGAGGAATGGAGCTCAGGAAACAAGTATGCCCTGAGGAAAAACATCTGCAATTGTCAGCATATAGAAGCATATACTGTGCTCACGAATAGGAAGCATTAACATCATTAAAATGTCCATACTACCCAGAGCAACCTATAGATTCAACACAATTCCTATCAAACAGGGGTAGGGAGGATGGTGTGTGTGCGGGGGTGGGGGTGGGGCAGGGAATGGGTGGAGGGATTGAGCAAAAACTTTTGAAAAAGAGAAAGAGCCCTGGTCGGGTAGTCAGGACATATACAAGAAGCAACCTATGGATGCATAAATTGGTGGAGGAGCAGGTCACTTTCTTTCTCTCTCTTTCTCCTCTTCCTCTCTCTTTCTAAAATCAATACATTTTAAAATGCCCTTTCTGCCCGGGCTGGTGTGGTTCAGTAGATTGAGTGCCAGCCTGTGAACTAAAGAATCTGGTTTGATTCCCAGTCAGGGCACACACCTGGGTTGCAAGCCAGGTCCCCAATTAGGGGTGTGTGAGAGGCAGCCACACATTGATGCTTCTCTCCCTTCCTCCCTTCCTCTCTCTCTAAAAATAATTTTTTTTTAAATGACCTTTCTTTAAAAAAAGAACCTAATTTATATGGACATATGTGGTGAATGGTGAGGTGTGGGGTGAATAAATAGTGATGGAAGGAGAATTGACTTGGAGTGAACACACAATACAGATGTGTTGTAGAATTGTGCACCTGAAATCTATATAATTTTGTTAACCAGTGTTTCCCCAATAAATTCAATTAAAAAAAAGATACCAGTGGTGTATTTCATAGAGCTAAACCAAGCATTCCAAAAATTTATATGGAACCACAAAAGACTTGGGGTAGCCAAACACACAATGCAACATTCAGATGAAGTCTTATAGAATTGTACACCTGAAACATAAATGATTTTATTAACCAGTGTTGCAACAGGACCCTTGGAGGGGGTCCTCAGTTTTCCTGGACCCGTTGTTGCCCGCCACCAGGAATGACTCTTAATAACAAAGTTTGGTGAAAAGGAAAGGTATTTTGTTTATTTGAAGGTTATACAAATTTATATTAAAGGTGCAATTGTGCCATTAAATCCCACTCCCTTTAAAAACACCCAATATATACTAAAAACACCCAACATATACATTCCTGCCCAATTAGGCTAGCTTTAAAATAGTCAAGCAAATGGTATCATTTTTCAGATACACAACAACAGTTCACAGCTTAGCATTCCAGTTATAAATTCAAAGAACCTGGCAGCTTTCGTGCCCAATTAGGGGAGGATCTTGTGCACACATCCTAACTCTTATACCACTTGTAATTACCTATCTCTGCGCAAGCTGCAAGTTTCCCTCCTCTGCTTCGCTCATGCCCCAAGCCAGGTGAATTCTTTCCCATTTCTCAGGCTGTGTGTCTGTCTGCAGGTCGTCCACAGGAGAGAGCAAGAGCCTGTCTGCACGTCCATCCGGGGGAGAGAGCTTGATGGCTGCCATCCTATTTTAAATTCCCTTCGACTTAACGTGTACAGTAAACAGTTCTGAACACTGACAGAATTTTGTGCAGCTGTGCAAGCCTTTTTGTCACTCTCCCCTGGGTAACGCCCCTCCTATTTTCTTGGCGCGAAAAGGACAAAGGCTAGTCCATTGAGCCTCACCCCATCCCCCATTTCCAAACTGCAAAGTGGGGGATTATGGCTTTCTACCACTCTGTAACAGTGTCACCCCAATAAATTCAATTTAAAAATGAAAGAGCCCTGGCTGGTGTAGCTCAGTGGATTGAGTGCCAGCCTGCAAACCAAGGGTCACTGGTTCGATCCCTGGTCAGGGCGCATGTCCGGGTTACAGGCAAGGTCCCAGGTTGGGGGTGTGTGAGAGGAAACCATACATTGATGTTTCTCTCCCTCTCTCTCTTCCTCCTTTCCTCTCTCTGGATATAAATAAATTAAATCTTTTAAAAAAGAAAAATAAATAAAAGCTCCCCAGGTCATAACCCTCCCTGTTATTAGGCAGCTGCTGGTTCAAGAAAGTCAAGCACTTGGGATGGTGAACACACAATACAGTATACAGATGATATATCACAGAATTATACACCTGAATTTATGTAATTTTTTTTTTTTTTGGTGGTGAGGTGGGTGGTGGTGTTGGTATGTAATTTTTTAAAACAATGTTATCCTAATCAAGTCAATAAAAAAAGAAATTCAAGCAATATAGCAGTCTCATTAGACCTTCTAATGAATTATTTTCTATAACCGTAAGAGCTTATAGCCTCTCAAACATGCCCCAAGGATTTGAGAAATAGAAAAAGCTAGGTGCACCCCTTGCAGAAATTGAACAGCTAGTTACTACTTAGGTGGAAAATTTCAGAAGATAGTACAGCCCTGGATGGTGTGGCTCAGTGGACTGAGTGCTGGCCTATAAACCAAAACATCACTGGTTCGATTCTTATTCAGGGCACATGCCTGAGTTGCAGGGTAGGTTCCCTGTTGGGGGTGTGTGACAGGCAATTCAGAGCTGTATCTCTCTTACAAAATGATGTTTCTCTCCCTCTCTCCCTCCCTTCCTCTCTCTATAAAAAGTAAATAAATTCTTTTTAGAGAACAAACAAACAAAAAAGGTAGTTCAAAGTGAACTCTCCATGGAATCTCTTTATGCTTCTCTCCATCCTTCATAACAATTAACATTTATTAGTTGCTGACTATGCCACTTACACCAAGCACTTAATCTTCACAAGCTTCTGAAGTACCATTATCATCTTCCTTCTAATCTCCTTGACTGTCTTACTAAACAATGTCACCCCAATGAATTTAAGAAAAAGAGAACTCCTTTTTCCTAGTATCTATCTTTATTCCTTGCATATAATACATACCAAATAAATCTGTCAAATAAATTAATCATTACCTATTTCACATTAAGGGATCAAGAGGTTAAGTAACTTGTTAAAGTGATATAGCTAATAAAAAGTTGAACTGGTATCAGAGCCCAGATCTTGGGTCCAGCTTCGGAATCAGTATTCTGTGAACTTGTACTATCCACTTCTGCTATCAGTGCCTTGGCTTATTCTCTACCTTCTCTAGGGCCTCTGTCAAGCATACAGTTTCTTCTGTAGTACATATGTTAAGATTTTTGCTTGTAAATAATAGGAACACAGTTTGAACAAACAAGCAAAAAGACAAATTTATTATAAAGATGATAGCATTTCACAAAACCCAGGGATAATGCAGATGAACTTTAGGAACAAGTTAATCAGGTGCTTGCATGCAGCCAGAATTTTTCATCTCCTCCAGCTCAATCTCAAATTCTCTGGAAAGGTGCTTAAAGGATTGTTATTGATGCAACCATGAGGTGGTAGAAAGGGGGTTCTAGGGAGACAAAACAATATGTTTACCGATAGTCGTCTTCTTTACAGCCCATAGACACATATGCCATTTTCTCCTTATCCATGATTCCAAAAATGCCCACACTTAACATAATCCATGGACCCCTGCACATCACATGCCAACTACTGCATCCAGGAGCAACAGCATAGCATGGAGAAGTCCCTTCCTCATCTAATTCAGTGACAATCGAAATGTGGCTCCTGTTGATCCTAAAACCTTGCCACCAATACAGCTAATATTCAACAGAGGAGTAAATATAGACTAATTATGATTTTAAAATTCCCTTTTAGGAAAGGAGAGGAGCACACCATTATCAGCCACAAGGTCTGAGTATGCACCATTTCCACCTGGGTAGGAATAAAGGAACTAAATCACAGACATAGAAAAATGTCAACTTGATGATGCACCTTCTTGCTTAACTCATCTGTACTTGGGCCAGGGTATGCTCTAGAAGAGGAGTGATTCTCAAACTTGAGAGTTCTTTAGAACCATCAGGAGGACTAGTGAGACCTGCAAAAACTCAACTCAAACAGTTTAAACATCTGCAGTAAGAGACTTGACTGAATTTTCCTGTGGCTTCTAGCAGCCTAAGGCAGAGTTCCTATCTGAAAAATCTCAAGGCTGTCAAAAGAATTTACCTTCTGTTCTAGCAGACACCTGACGTAGCCCCCCACATACACCTCCCTTGCTTATAGCATTTACACTGTGATTTCATCCCCCATTCCCTTAAGATGTAGATGCATCACCTACAATCATGAAGAAGCCCCTGGGCCTCTATCTCCCAGTCTCTTTGGGAAGATAGATGCCTAACTTCAATAACTGACAGCTAGCAGACACAGCTGGCCTAACCTCACGTACACTGACCAACCCTTTGTAATTTTTCACTTCCCTGACACTACTGAACCCCTGCTTGCTCCTCTCCCTCTTTCAAAATGTCCAGTCATGCCCTGACCAGATGGCTCAGTTGGTTAGAGTGTCACCTGAACACCAAAAGGTTGGGGGTTCGACCTTAGGTCAGGGGACATACCTAGGTTTTGGGTTTGATCTCCCCTCCAGTTGGGGAGCATACAGGAGGCAAATTATTTATGTTTCTCTCTCACTTTAATATTTCTTTCTCCCTCTCTAAAATCAATAAACATATCCTCTGGTGAGGATTTTAAAAATAACACTAAAGTAAAATAAAACACCCAGTCACGTCTGCGCAAATGGGAATGGGGCTCAGCTTTTTTCATTAATGTCAGTAGTGACTGAATAAAATTTGTCTTCACTGCTTTTACTGTCTGACTTTGTTTATCTTTGACACTACTTAAACCACAGATTGCTGGCCTGCACCCCCAGTTCCTGATTCTGGAGGCCTGTGGAAAGGCCTGAGAATGTAATTTCCAACAGTTTGTGGGTGATCCTTATAGGCTGGTTGACCAAGAGTTACTGCTCTAGATCCTGATCCCTATTTACCAGAAATGTATTCCAATGAAACAACTTCCTCAAAACATCTGACTACCTATATATTTCATTTGAGGGGATTCAGAATGCTAATCACTAGTCAAGTTATGCTCTTTAAATCTTCAGATCTGCTAAAGGGAATATAACCTGGCACATGCTGTTGCAGCTTCTATTTCTTAGCACTCTACCTAAAGGCTTGTCTCATTTTCTCTGGCATTCTGCTACAAGTCTGCAGTTCAGAGCTTGGACAGGAAATAACAGGCTGAATTCAAGGCCGTGAAACCTCTCTTCTCTGACCTTCTCTAAGGATGTTACATTTATCCTCACCTCCTTGCATTCCAGCTGACTGCATTTCCAGAGTGAGACACCACATTTGGGAGAGTTGAACGGAGGACTAGCTTATTCCTCATTCCAATTATCTGCGTTAGTTTCTTAATCAGTGAAACCTCTTATGGAAGAGTTCTACCATAAGAAAAAGTCCATGATCCTCTGACCTTCAATGCAACAGGATATCTCTTAATACAGGCAGAAGGGCTGCTATGTTTTGAGTCCTAAGCACAATAAGCAACTGCTTTACTGCCAGATAACAGAATGCCAACTCCCCATGAACTGATCTGGAAGATCTCCAATCTCTACCAGATTCACATCTGAGGGTCTGTAATCTGCCACACACCGTTTTTGGGGTACCAGTTTCCGAACAAACATTTTTTGTTATAAGTAGTTTCTAATTGAACTACCTTAAACAAAACCAGTAATAGTAAAGATGTGGGGCTGCCTCAGGGAAACCAAGAACAAGAATGCCTCAGGAATGATCTAGAACCTGAGACTTACACACAATGGAGATTCCCTATCTCTCATTTCTGCTTTGGAATCTACATTTTCTTTTTTCTTTTTCTTTTCAGTTTTTGTTTTTTTTTTAAGATTTTATTTCATCATTTCTAGAAAGGGGAAGGGAAAGAGGCAGAGAGGGAGAGAGACATCAATGTATGGCTGCTTTTCACCTGCCTCCAGCCACAGATCTGACTGGAGACCTGGTTTGCAACCTGGTTATGTGCCCTGGCTGGGGAATCAAACCTGCGACGTTTGGGTTCGCAGGCTGGCGCCTTATCCACTGCCCTACCAGCCAGGGCTTAGTTTTTTTTGTTTGTTTGTTTTTTTAACTTTATTGTTGTTGTATTACATCCATCCCCTTTTTGCTCCCCTCTGTCCCCCTCCCCCCCCCCTACATTTTCTTTTTCTTTTTCTACAGACCAGCATCTTTTACTTGTCTCTCTGGTGACAGCCTCCAAGTTTTACACATAGAGGAACACATCTCTCTGGTCCAATTTCTAGGGAATGAGATTCTGATCAACCTAGCTTATCTATTTTTGGCCCAATCAGGCATGGTTATAGGAACATGACAGGCTTTGCTGTAAACTCTGTAAATTGGAGGAGGATCAATTTCCAGAAAAGAAGGGCTGAACAGGCAATCCAGTAGGTAGGTGGCTATTGTACTAGAAAACCTTTATTCCTTCCCTTCTCCATCCCTTCCAGCCGCTGTCTCCTCTCACTGCTAATTTTCAAGAGTTACTTACGTGCACTGCTTCACCATTTACTTATTCCTTGTCAGTCTGACTTATTCTAGCTCCAGTATTCTTTTATGATAAACTCCTTTAGAAGTTTGCTTTTTAAGCTTTTGCACCTTATTAAACTATTCTCAAACTTCATTCTTCTTGACTACTCTTGGGTTCTGCACTTTTGGCTTCTAACTCTGCCTGCTAATCTCCCACTTTCCATTAAGTTCCAAGCCAGGTTTGGTTACTACTCACTGTTACAGAAAAGATGTTTTTCTGCCCTTCTTCCTAAGAGTAGGCTTTAAAAGCCAGTTGGAAGACTAGTGCTACATTGGAATCAAACTGTGTACCATTAAGACTAGGCAACATGGCTTCCGGAGGTAGAAGAAAGAGGCTTCACCACTGTGAACCGGTGAAGAGCGGCTGGAGAGCGAAAAAAAGAGAAGTGGCTGAAAATGCTGAAAATATTTTTTCCAAATGTCTTGTGTACACTTGTATTTGGCATCCTCGTGGTTATTTGCTAGAGTTCCCTAACAGATTGATTCACAAGCTGTAGAAACAGAGGTCCTAGATAGGACACTGTAAATCAGTGAATGCCAGAAAGGTACAACTTGTAGTTTAGGTGGTGCTTATCTCCCTTACCAAAGAGATCCTGAGGGCAAGGGATGTGAAATTTCACTTTTCCTCTGCATTGCCTTGGGCAAATAAATAATGTAAGTTTCACCATTAATAGGGGCCAAGAAGTCTTTAAAAATTTCAGTAGCTAAAAGTGGATTGCTACGGAAAGGGTGGTTATTTTTTGTTCCACAACTGCCCTGTATTCTCTTTAATTAAAAGCTACGCACATTATCTTTCCCCTGAAATGAAAATTCCACCTCCAGGAGAATTTTAACATACTTTAGCTGAACCGACTTAATCCACTCCACTTCCTTTCCCAGTATGCGTCACTCCTTTCCCCTTAAACTCCTAGTCCTGAGAAAGGCAGTAAATAGCCTGAGGCAAGCTCAGCAGATGCCAGGAGTTGAAGCGTATAGCCTAAACACGTGTATCATCACGCCCCGCCACTTGTGACCCTGTGGAGGAAAGGGTTGACTGGAGTGGTAATCTTCGGGCCGTAGAGTACACTACAACTCCCAGGAAGCCTCTCTGCCCCGCCCTGCCCCCCTCTTCAGTTAGAAACTGTGTACCATCAAGACTAAGCAACATGGCTTCCGGAGGTAGAAGAAAGAGGCTTCACCACTGTGAAACGGTGAAGAGCGGCTGGAGAGGGAAAAAAAGAGAAATGGCTGGAGCCCGTTATCGCTTTTATCCTCCCAGTCTCTCCTAAATCCGGTTGGCTACATCCCGCTTCTCCACCCAAATCCAATCCGTGGTCTTTTCCCCACCCCGCCCTCACTCCCTAGCTGGCTCAACCCTCCTCTCCGGAATCCTTTTCCCGCCCCCTCGCCCCCCACGGAGTGCGCACGCGCCCGCCCCCAGCTTCGCGCCCAGATTACCGCCTAGCCTGCTCGCGCAGCCGCCGTCTCGTCTGCCCGCCGACGAAGCATGGGCGTTCAGGGCTTCCAAGAGTTCCTGGAGAAGCGCTGTCCCGGGGCCGTGGTGCCCGTGGACCTCCTCAAACTCGCGCGCACCGTGTCGCGCCAGCAGCAGCAGTACCAGCATCGCCAGCTGCCACCTACAGCAGCGCTAGCGCCCGGGGCTCCACGCGTCGCCAGGGGCTCGGCTCCCCTGCAGCCGCCGCTCCCATCCTCTGCCTTGGGTGCCTACTTCGCGGGCGCGGGGCCGACTCGGCACCATCTCCCCGCTCACCACTTCCACCACCACGGCCAGGGACCTCCCGGTCTGCACCCGCCGCCGCCGCCGCCGCCGCCCCTCCCGCCGCCCGCTCCGATTCCCGGGGCCCGGGTGCTGATAGACGCGGGCTCGGCGTTGCCGCGGCTTTATGGCGGCTACCAGACTGATTGGGTGTGTGGCGGCCAGTGGAATGCCATGCTGGGCTACTTGTCAGCGCTATGCCAGGCTTGTGCCTGTCCCGGCGGCGACGGCCTGGAGCTGGTGGTCATGTTCCCCGGGGGCCTGGGCAAGGACCGGCTGGCTGAGTGGGGCCGTCGGTGCCAGACTGAGCGGCAGACAGCGCAGCTGATCGTAGGACACGTGGGCAACAAGGGCACCCCTCCTCCACGGGCCTGGTTCCTGCCACCGGCCTGCCTGAGCCACTGCGTGAGGCTAGCACTCATCCGCTTCCGGGTCAAGGTGAGGGAGGGGCCGGATCTTAAATAAGGTGCCCCACACCTATTCCCTCCCAACTAAACACCTAACTACCCACCCACTTACCTGCCTCCCATCTACCCACTTACTGCCCAGTCAACTAACTCATTTGCCTAACTACCCGCAATCATTTTATCCATCTATTCACCCCCACAACCGATTCACTAACCTATTTAACCACATCTCTACCCTTGTCATCCCAGTAACTCCCCTTTACCTTCCACTTATCCAATTGGCCTACCCCTAGGTTTTAGAAGAATTTCCGTTGTAGCCCTGTCTTTCTCTTACTGTCCTCTGCCTAAACCTGAAATGGCCTTTTTCCAAAATTTTCCAACTGGCATCTCTATGTTTCTTTCCAATGTTGCAGCAAATAAGTTAAACATATGTTCACCGAACACCTTTACAATATTTTTTACATTTTGACCTCGTATTTTTTTTACCCATATGTTCATTTAACCATTTTTTCATTTCAACATACTTCTACCTCCTCCTTCCTTAGCCTAAATACACCAACTCCCCCTCCCCCCCACTGATTCAGTCACTGTGCTGCAAATGTTAACCTACTGAGAGTAAGAGGTTTAAAAAACATGTGGGACATGGGCTTGCCCTTGGAAAGTCAAATATGTATGTGGAACATTTATTTAATGTTATAAATGTATGTGATTATGCTTTATGTTACATACTGTAAGTGCAGTACTTGTGTGGGGGTGTGTGTGTTGAGGGGATATCTGGGCTAAAATGGTCAGGGGAGGTTTCCTTGAAGAAGTTGGACTTGGCCAGGATCTTACAGGATGGGTTGCATTTGAATTGGTTGCCAGTTTGGGAGGAGGCTGCTTTAAGTGGGAGAAAGAAAATGAGTAGAAGCAAGAGGGACTATCTAGCATGTGAGGCCCCATAGGCAATTAAGTCCAATCTCTACATGTAGTTGGTCACTGCATGCAGGGCCTGGGTAAGAGCTTGGCAGCATCCCCAGTTCTTGGCACTACTACTATTGCTGTACTGCTTTCCCATGCTCTTAGATTTCAAGTTCCTACGTGTGGGGAATAGCAAGGCTTGAGAAGTAAATGAGGTGGGCAGGAAGAAGAAAAAGAAAAGTAGTGCAGGGTTGGGTAGGACAAAACCCCAAACCCATTCACAAACCAAAGCTCTTGGGGATGTGCTCAGTCAGAAGACAGGACAGGGAATTGTGAAGATCATGAACTAAAGAAATGGTGCTGCAGGAAGTAATGACAAAACTTGCAGCTAAGAGACTGAAAGACCTGCATAGGGAAGCTTGCAGTGGTCATAGAGTTTGTGGCTAGAATTCAGTCATACTAGACTCTTTGTGCCCAGTATCAAATCTGTGCCTAGGCTTGGTAAATTATAGATGCTTTTAATAATAACAAATCCAATCATGAGCTTTGTCAAATGTACAAAGTAGGAAAAAATATATATAACGGATGCTTATTTTGCTTGCTTACCTGACCTAACATCTTTCATTAGATTGATCATTTGTGGCCATTTTTTCCACTGTGTTTTCACCACTCTCAGCCAAGCTTTAAAGACTTTTAACCTCTTAAACAAACAAAAAAAGATTTTTAGCCTCATTGTCTTTGTTAACCAGGTTGCTAGCAACAGTGGCTAACATTGATGGAACACTTATTATATACCAGGTGCTAATTTATGTGCTTGAACAAACAAAAAAAGAACCCTCTCATTTGATCCTTGTAATAACCTGTGAGACAGTAGTATTCATTTTCCAAAGGAGGAAACCTAGGCAGAGGAAGTTGAGAAACTTACTTAGAATCACCCTACAATAAATGGCAGAGCTGGGATTTGTGCCCAGGCAGTCTGGTCCAACCTCATCTTTTACCCATGGTGCTCTCTAGAAGGAATCTTTCTAAAGTGCCAATTTGATTAGGTCATTCTCACACTTGGTTAAAATCTTCCCTGGCTCCTGGGTAAACACAAGTGTGGGTCATTAATTTATGTTCATTGTTTGCTATATAGGCTGGGTACTCTGCTGGTTCGGAGTGTTCACAGGTAAATAAGGGGACCCCTGACCTCAAAGAGGTCACTTTAGTAAAGAGCCTGACTGAAAACATAGTTGCAGGTACTGTGAGCTAAATTGCAAATTATGGTCCTTATGGGTGGGTGCATGGTTAATTCTCGGTGGGAGTGTGAATTGGGGGTGGCTTCACAGCTAAGCCATGAAGGGGGCTCAGATAGTGCACAAGAGTGTGGAGACCTAAAATGGCCAGTTGTGAGCTCTGAATGGGTTTTGATTGGAGGTTGGCAGGAGATTTGAACGCTAAACATAGGGTTGTGGGTTGTAAAATTTTGGGTTGATGTACCCCATCAATGAAAAAATCAATGAAAAAAATTTTTTTAAAGATTTTATTATTTTAGAGAGGGGCAGGGAGGGAGAAAGGAAGGGAGGGCAACATCAGTGTATGGTTGCCTTTCACCTGTCTCCAGCTAAGGGTCTGGCTGGAGACCTGGCTTGCAACCTGGTTAGGTGCCCTGGCTGGGAATCGAACCAGTGACCTTTGGGCTTGAAAGCTAGGGCATATCCACTGAGCCACCAGCCAGGGCGAAATTTTTGAGAAACAACCCTAAGGTGGTCTATTGAAATTCTTCATCATGGATAGACTTTTTTTTTCTTTGCCTTTTTAAAAATTGTTTTGATTATGCCATTACAGTTGTCCCAATTTTTCCCCCTTTGCTCTTCTCTACCCAGCACCCTCTACTCCCTCAGGCAATCTCTCCACCATTGTTCATGTCCATGGGTCAATGCGTGGTCTCAATATTTAAATCCCAGTAGTGCCTCAGAAAGTAAGATGGATGGATGAGAAAGCAACCATAGTAAAAATAGTAGAATTTGGTGGTATTTGCATGTTCAGTATAAAATTATTTTAACTTTGAGCCCTGGCTGGTGGCACAGTGCATAAACCACAGGGTTCAATTCCCAGCCAGGGCACATAACCAGGTCGCTAAGCCGGGTCTCCAGCCAGGTCTGTAGCTGGAAGCAGGTGAGGGACAGCCACACATTGATGTTTCTCTCCCTCTCTGCCTCTCTCCCTTTCCCTCTCTCTGAATATAATAAATAAAACTCTTAAAATTTTTTTAGAACACAAATTATTTTAACTTTGCCATATATTTGAAATTTTGCATAACAAAATGTTCAGGAAAGTATAATTCCAGCAGTCCCCTTAAGTCCCAAGAACTACCATTTGGGAAATATATAAATCTTATTCCTCATGTTAGATTATAAACAAATCCTTTCATTTTTCATATCATTCCAGTGTCTTGTATATTTTAGGTGCAGAGTACATTTTTTTCTGAATGAATAGGTCTGTGATCCTAAGAGAATGGAATGTAAGAGTAATCTTTAAAAGTGTATAATGTGGCTCTTAATGTAGTAGGTTTAAGACTGGCTCCAAAATTGCATATGTAAAGTATCTGTAGATATTACCAGTGAGTGAAGTTCTCTCTCTTGGTTCTGGTCAATGAGTTTGTTGTTGTTGTCAATGATTTTGTTGTTGTTGTTGTTATCATTGTTGTTATAGAGAACTTCCTGGTTTGCCTTTTTAGGGGAGTATTCCACTATCTTGAAGATAGCAGTTTTTCACCTGGATGATCTACCATTTCTTTTTTGTTTGTTTGTTTTTTAAAAATTTTTTTGGAAAGATTTTATTCATTATTTTTCAGAGAAAAGGGCAGGGAGAGAAACACCAATGTATGGTTGCCTTTCACCTGCCTCCAGCTACAGACCTGGCTGGAGACCTGGCTTGCAACCTGATTATGTGCCCTGAATGGGAATCAAACTGGGAATCAAACCAGTGACCTTTGAGTTCACAGGCTGGCACCAATCCACTGAGCCACAGCAGCCAGGGTCATTTCTTTGTTTAAAAATATGTATTCTAGGTATTATATATTATATAATATATTATATTATACACACATACACATATAATTGAAATGTACATATTACATAAAATATATGTTATTGAACTATAGTTTACATTCAATATTATTTTGTATTAGTTTCAGGTGTATAGCATAGTGACTGAAATGCTAGTGCTTCAGAACAAAGCCCACCACTGTATTTTTCCTCCTCTTGGTTTTGTTCATCGGACTAGACCACAAGATGGGGCTTTATTCCAATCTCATTTTCTTATGTGATATAGAGAAAATAGAGGTGGAGGGGTTAAATAAAAGATAAGCTGCTGGGTTGTATGTTTAGTTTAGACAAGGTGGGGCTTCTCGTGAAAAGATTCAGTGTGTATAATTGAGATGAATTTTATTATTTGGCTGGTTTTATTTGTATGTTATGCAAACCTTTGTAAGTGGTAATCACCAGTAGCAGAAAATTTCAATAAACCCACAAATTGCTAAGCCCTCTCTCTTCCTAAGGTTTTCAGCAGTAAATCAACCTCAAGCAGTTTTGGAATGTAATTTCAGAGATGATGTGGAATGATTAAGGAGACAAATGCTTTGTTTTAATGGTTAACACATGAGATCTGTCTGGGGAAAATCCAGCCATTGTTAATACAATGAAGACAGTATGTGTGACATCCATACAACCTGGCAGCCAAGGAGAGTGGATAGGAATGTGCATGCGTGAATAATGACAACTTCCCTGTACTAGTTAGTAGGGGCAGTAGATGCCATTGAGTGAGCATGTGTACTTGTGTGGCCATCACATTCAAAATAACTGAGTAGAACACAAATTTGCAACAAATTTTGTGTTAAGCTTGAACATCCCCCTGCCCTGGAAACTATTTAGGTAATTCAGAAGGCCACCTCTACGGGCAACTGGTGATTGGCAGCTTCATCATGTCTTATGCAGAGATTTTTGGCAAAACATCAAATCACCCAGGTGACTCAGGCTCCTACAGCCCAGGTTTGGTGCTCTGTGACTTCAGGGTTTTCTCAAAACTAAAATCACCTTTGAAAGGGAAGAGATTTCAGACCATTGGTGAGATTCAGGAAAATACAATGGGGCAGCTGATGGCAATTGAAAGTACTGTGTGAGGTCCCAAGGTGCCTACTGTGAAGGGGACTGAGGCATCATTGTCCTATGTACAATGTTCCTTGTATCTTCTATCTTCTTCAATAAATGTCTCTATTTTTCATGTTACATGGCTGGATACCTTCTGAGCAGACCTTGTATATTAGAAAAAAAGATAATCACATCACACCCATCATTTTACAGCTATACTATAGAGCGGAGCCAATTAAAGGAAAATGAGTTGATTTACAGAAATGTATTAAGATGGAATACATAGATGTGGCAGAAATCATGTTGATGGTACTTAAATAACCAAAGTTGAAGTCTCATCAAGAACTGATGCCATTTTGTGCTTTTATTCTCTAAAATACAATATAGTGATAGCTGCTATGCCTCCTGATTATTTACTTATCCTCAGTTATAGACACATCCTAAAAAGTCAGTCACTCTTCTAGGTGCTCTAGTGGTAGGAAAAATAATTATAATAGTAATTGTTACTACTTGGGCCCAAGTTGTATAAAAAATGCTTTTAAAATGTCCTGTTTAACCTTCAAAAGCTTCCAAGAATTTCATGATATTCTTCTCCACTTAACAGCTGAATAACTGAGGTACAAAGAGGTAAAATGATTTTTCATTAGTGTGCATACTAGTAAATGGTGGATAAAAATTCTTGTACTGGGTCTGTGTTTCATAATCCCACCATATTTGTTTTCTACATTCTTATGTAAGATTATGTACTTTTATTAGTCAGCTGATATGCATAGAAACACAAAGGAAAACAATAATTAGATTTATCAAGCATTTAGTTTGTGCCAGCATTGCTGAATGTATGACATACTGCCAGTGCAAGGCAAATGTGTAAACTAAGTGTTGAGTAAGTCATATAGTGATTTTATAGCAATTCAAAAGTAGTAATCTCTTTTCTGCATGTTCATTCTCTCCATCTCTGGGTTTTTAATTTCAGCATACACAAATAACCTTTAAAAAACTAAAACTTACCCTTTACTTTGTAATTCATTTAAACCATTATCCTTATCCCATACTTCCCCTTTTTTAATTTAATTTTATTGTTGTTGTATTACATCCATCCCCCTTTTGCTCCCCTCTGTCCCCCTCCACACCCATACTTCCCTTTTTTAAAAAATATTTTATTTATTACTTTTAGAGATGGGAGAAGGGAGAGAGGCGGAGAAGGGAGAGAGGCAGAGAGGGAGAGACATCAGTGTATGGTTGCCTTTCACCTGCCTCCAACTGTGGACCTGACTGGAGACCTGGCTTGCAACCTGCCGTACTTCCCTTTTAACCATTATTCTTGAAAAAAGGGAGACTCTGTTAATTCTCTTTCTGTAACCTGTTGTCACTTGGTATCTGATGTCACCATTTTGAAACTGCAAAATCCATTTTCTTTCTTACCTCTCTTGGTCATCTTTGAGATCATTGACACTCTTTAACCATCCTTTCCTTACATTTTCTTCCTTGGGTTTCATAATGCTGCTCATTAGTTCTTTTTCCTTCTTTCTAAGGTATTCCCCCTACTCTGCCTGTTTCCTTGAGCATTGGTGTTCTCAAAGCTTTTGTCCTAGTCATAGAAATCTATTTATTTCTTAAGCAATCACATCCATTATTGACTTTAAATATTAACTATATCCTCATGATTCCTAGAGCTCTTTCTCTGCTTTCAACCTCTTTTGCGATCTTTTGTACATCTTTTCAGCTCTCTACTACTTGCTGTCTTATTGGTCACTTAAACTAAGAAATATCCAAGGTGGAACTCAGTATTTCTCCCCTGCTTTCTGTATTTTCTTTTTTTCAATATGCAGCTTTTATTGCATCTCTAAAATTACACAAATAAGTGTGAGGAATCATTTGGCATCTTGCTGTTTCTATAGCTGGACAACTTAGATCTTATTCATCAGCTTGCTGAACTGTTCCTTTTGCAGAAACATAGATACCATTCAAAAATTTTCTGGTATTGTTGTGGTATTCTATACATTCAGAGAAATTTCTCTGGTAATGAACTACAGAAATGATCCTGGAAAGTATAGTCATTGTATTTTCTTTTTCTGCGAATATTATCTCTCATCCATTTCAAGTCAGAAACTATGGAGTTCTTCTCAATCCTTTTCTCTCCTGTTATTCCCCATATTGACTTGATCACCAAATCCTGTCACTTCTGCCTTAAAAATGTCTCCTGAGTGCAGCCGCTTCTGCCCCTATTGCCTTAGTTCAGGCTGCCATTAACAGGACAAAAAGACAACCAACCAAATAGAAGAAGAAATTTGCAAATGATAGTTCCAGCAAGAGGCTAATAGCCAAAATATAAAAAGAACTTCAGCCCTGGCTAGTAGCACAGTGTATAAGGCACCAGAACTGCGAACACGAAGGTCGCAGGTTCAATTCCCCAGCCAGAGCACATAACAAGGTTGCAAACCAGGTCTCCAGTCAGGTCTGTGGCTGGAGGCAGGTGAAAAGCAACCATACATTGATGTCTCTCTCCCTCTCTGCCTCTCTCCCTTCCCCTCTCTCTAAAAATAATGAAATAAAATCTTTAAAAAAAAAAGTATCTAGTGTTTACTTTAGGGCCCTGGCTGGTAGTACAGTGGATAAGGCACCGGCATGTGAACCCAA
>PVIW01006191.1:45296-74393 GCA_004026585.1 Noctilio leporinus | reverse complement strand
GCCAGGTCTCCAGTCAGGTCTGTGGCTGGAGGCAGGTGAAAAGCAACCATACATTGATGTCTCTCTCCCTCTCTGCCTCTCTCCCTTCCCCTCTCTCTAAAAATAATGAAATAAAATCTTTAAAAAAAAAAAGTATCTAGCGTTTACTTTAGGGCCCTGGCTGGTAGTACAGTGGATAAGGCACCGGCATGTGAACCCAAAGGTCCCAGGTTCGATTCCCAGCCAGGGCACTTAACCAGGTTGCAAGCCAGGTCTCCAGCCAGGTTCGCAGCTGGAGGCAGGTGAAAGGCAACCATACTTTGAAATATCTCACTCCCTCTCTTCCTTTTAATGAATAAAATTTTTTATTCATTATTTTCAGAGAGAGGGGCAGGGAGAGAGGAAGAGAGGGAGAGAGGCATCAGTGTATGGTTGCCTTTCACCTGCCTCCAGCTACGAACCTGGCTGGAGAGGAGACCTGGCTTGCAACCTGGTTAAGTGCCCTGGCTGGGAATCGAACCAGTGATCTTTGGGTTCACAGGCCAGCGCATCATCCACAGGGCCACCAGCCAGGGCCAATAATACTCAGTATTTAATCCTCACAACCACTCCTCAGGATGTGTATGAACCTCCATTTTTATAACTAAAATGAAAACAGGCTCAGCATAGTCAGTGGCCCAAGGTTGCACTGCTACAACATGGCTGAGCTATGATATGAACCTAAATGTGTTGGACACCAAAATCCTTCATTTTTAACGTATCTCAGAACAGTGCAGTTGCATTTTAATACCTTTTTCCATGATGCTTTTTATTTTTTATTTTATTTTTAGAGAGAGGGTAAAGGAGGGAGAAAAAGAGGGAGAGAAACATCAATGTGTGGTTGCCTCTTTGTGCCCCAAACTGGGGACCTGGCCCACAGCCCAGGAATGTTCCCTGACTGGGAATCAAACAGGTAATCCTTTGGTTTGCAAGCTGGCGCTCAATCTGCTGAGCCACACCAGCCAGGGCCAGAATACTTTTCTTATGTTTAGTTTGTGTAACATAATGACTGGGAACACAGACCTTGGAGCCGACTGTGTGGGTGTAAATCATTGTTCTTTAGCTGTTAATTATATGAACTTGGACAAGTTAACCTCTCTCTGCCTCAATTTCCTCACCTGGAAGATGAGGATAGTAATAATGTTGACAGGGAACACTTTGTTGTGAGTGCTGTTTTAATATGCTAGCTACCATGAGTTTGACCAAAATATCTTGTGTTCCAAGTAGGCTGGACATTGACCATCTCACCCATGTTTAAGTTTAGCATATCATGGCATGCAGGGTCCTTCATGATCTATCTACCATTCTCTGGCCTCATTTCAGCCAAGTTTTTTTTTTTACCAGGACAATGAATACTTCAATTAATATTTTTTCAGCACCTATTCCATGCTATATCCTGTGGTAAGTACTAAGAACAATGGAATTCATTCATTCAACAAATATTTATTGGACTTCTACTGTATGTCAGGCATAGTTCAAGATTGTAAGGATAAAGCATTGAACAAAACAGATTTCTGACCTCATGAAGTTTATATTCCAGTGGGGAGGACAGACAAGATAAAAAGAAAATCAATAGTATTTTGGGTGATTTAAATGCTGTGGAGAAAAATGAAGTAGGAAAGTAAGTTAAGGGAGTACTCTGTCCCTCCAGGAGCTCATAGTACAATAGTAGGGGGAGTCAAGTAAGAAAATACAGTGTGAGTCGCAAGGATCATTTCTTTGGCCTTTGTCTTCAGCCTGAGGACATAGTGGAAGTGGCAGAACTAGGATTTTTATACAAGACAACAAAACCCTTGACTTTTCATCTGTACCACAAAAGGTATTACAAACATTATAGCAAGGATGGGACTTGTTTAAGAAAAAGAAGAAAATCAAAACTATGAACATTAAAATGTCAGTAAATTCACAGCTGTTAACAACTGAATCTAAAAAACAAACTAAGCAAACAAGCAGAATAAGAACAGAATTATAGATATGGAGATCGTTTCTAGGGTTATCAGCTTAGGGGGAGGAGGAGAATGGGGGGGGGAGGTGTAGCAATTAAGAAATACAAACTGGTAGGTACAAAATAGACAGGGGGATTTTTTTTTTAAAGATTTTATTTATTATTTCCAGAAAGAGAGAAAGGGAGAGAGGCAGAGAGGGAGAGAAACAGAGAAACATCAATGTATGGTTGCCTTTCACCTGCCTCCAGCCATGGATCTGGCTGGAGACCTGGCTTGCAACCTGATTATGTGCCCTGACTGGGGAATCGAACCAGCGACCTTTGGGTTCGCAGGCCGGCACCGTATCCACTGTGCTACCAGCCAGGGCGACAGGGGGATGTTAAGAAAAGTCAGTGGGAAAGCCAAAGAACTTATATGTATGACCCATAGACATGAACTAGGGGGGTTATTGCCAGAGGGAATAGGGGATACTGGGTGGAGGGGGGCAAAGGGGGAAAATTGGGACAACTGTAATAGCATAATCAATAAAATATATTTAAAAAATTTTTAAATATTTTGTCTGGTATATGTACTGCTACTCCGATACTGTTTTGTTTCCAATTTCATGAAATACCTTTTTCCACCCCTTTACTTTCAGTCTGTCTTTCTATCTGAAGTCTCTATGAACAGCATATGTAAAAGTCTTATTTTGTTACTCATTCAGCCACTGATTTTTGATTGGAGCATTTAATCTATTTGCATTTCAAGTAATTGTTGATAGGTATTTATTGACATTTTGACATTCATGTTTTTATCATATTTTGATGGTTAACTCCTTTTGCTCTTTCATATCTGGGAAATACTTTATCTCTCCTTCAATTCTAAATTATAGCTTTCCTGGGTAGAGTAATCTCAGTTGTAGACCCTTGCCTTTCATCTCTGAATATTTCATGCTAGTCCCTTCTGGCCTGAAAAATGGTCTGAAGCTGACCACTTGGTTTGCTTGCTCTGGGACCTCCCAGGCACTGCAGGCCAAAATCAGCTGCCACCCGTATCCTGCCCTGGACCATCCTGCATAACCTATAAAGCAATTTTTAGAAGGATGTTATCTTTTGCTGGGCTTGGAGGTACATGGGAGAGGTCAATCTGCAAATTGAGGCTGGCTGCCATTAGTGCCGGGTCTGGGACCACATAGCATGAGGTACATGGCACACCCAGGCCTGCTGCTGCTGCTTTGAGAGATTTTAGGAAATTTGTAGCATGAGCTGACATGCTGTTTATATGGAAAAGTCACTGAAAATAGCTTGGGTGGGACTACAAGCTGAGTGGGGTGGGGTCTCAAAGAATTACCAGAACAGGGCTATGTGAGCCAGGTTGATGGAGACTCAGATATGGTGCCTGCCTACCTGCCTGCCAGCTCTGTGTGCGGAGGCCTCAACAAGGGGACAAATGCCTCTTCCAGCATTTCTGTCTGGGAGAAAGCTGCCTCTCTAACCATTGCCCTGATGCCAGACAATTCCGTTTCATTCCATTTGTCCATGACCCCTTTTTAGTTGCTGCCCCAGTGCTGTATCTCAGAGCAAATGAGTCTGAGTAAGTCTGTGCGTGGGCCCTTTAAGAGGAACGCCTGGGACCCTGGCAGCCATCCATTTCACTTGGTTGCAATCCCCACTGGTTTTCACCATCAGAAGTTATGGGGACTTCTCAACACTGGAACCCTGGGCTGAGGGTCCTGATATGGGGCTGAGACCCCTTGCTTCTCAGGGGGTACCTCTGCAGCTAAGGTCTCCCTCCTGATTTTCAGCCACCACAAGTGGGTGTGCGACCAGCCCATTCAGCATCTCTGCCCCTCCTACCAGTCTCAGTGTGGCTTCTTCTGTATATTCTTAGTTATAGAACTTTTATTCAGCTAGATTTCAGGTGGTTTTGATGGTGGTGGTTCTGTAGTTTAGTTGTAATTTTTATGTGTGTTTTCCCAGGATTTTTTATTGAAGCCTTTTATTTTGGTATATCTAGATACATATGTAATTGTGAGCACCAACATAGACCCCATGTGCCCTGTACCCAGTTTCCCCAAAAACACAGAGCCAAGGCTACCACCAGGATGAACCCCACCTTTTTAAAGATTGAAAATATGCAGTAAATACTCAGATTCATTACAGTTGATAGAAAATCTGCAAGTACAGGTAACCCTCCTATAACACGGTTGTTAGGTTCCTAAAAAATGCTGTGTTATGCAAATCTGTTACACAAAACAAAGGACTAGTACAAAAATAGGGTTAGGTTCCAAAAATTTTTTAAACATATTTTTATAATTAAGAAATATCTTTATTAAAACAATTTTCACCAAAAGTATAGCATATAAAGTTCTGCAGGCAAATCTGATACAACATCCACGCTCAAATGAAAAATTTCAAATGAGGTATCTTTTGCTCTTAAAAGCTCTTATTCCATTTCATATTGTTTGGGAACTTCCCTAATTTTGAGTGAGATATTCTTTGCCCTTGAAAACTCTTGTTACACTCCATGTTGTTTGGAGATTTTTCTAATTCTCAAACTGTGTTAGAGTGAAACAATGTTCTAGGATGCCGTGCTGTAGGAGGGTTTCCTCCAATCCTTGGACTGCGTTAGAGCGAAGCCAGGTTATAGAAGTGCAGTGTTACGTGGGGGATACCTCTACAAAGTATTATATTTTAAAGTCTAATTTCCCCCAAACTCCCTTACTTCAGCCCAAATATTTGGCTTAACTAATATATAAATAATACTGAGACCTTCTTGCTGCTATAGAATGGAACAATGGTAAACTTGGCCCTCTTCATTTTGTTTGTAATGTCCTAATTAAAATTATCTTAGATAATTTGCACATCAATAATTCAGGATGCTGCTGCTTTGATGAATCATATAAGCTGCTATGCAAACACAGCCAAGACCACAAGTTGTGAGACTATGGACCTGCCATAGGCCCTACTTGTAGGGGGCTGTATGGGGCCAGGCACATGCCCTCTTGGGGTCTTATGCTGATGCTGATGCTGAGGCAGACAGTTGTGGGAGGATGAAAATACCATATTTACCTGTGCCGCTATCTTCACCATTTTTTGATGATAGCCATCTGGTAGGTATGAAGTGCTATCTCATTGTGGCTTTAATTTACATCTCTCCAATGATTAGTGATGTTGAGCATCTTTTCACATGTCTGTTGGCCATCTGTATGTCTTCTTTGGAGAAGTGCCTAATCAGATCCTCTGCCTAATTTTTTAAAAAGATTTTATTCATTATTTTTAGAGAGAAGGGCAGGAAGGGAGGAAGAAAGGGAAAGAAACATCAATGTATGGTTGCCTTTCACCTGCCTCCAGCTGAGGACCTGGCTGGAGACCTGGCGTGCAACCTGGTTATGTGCCCTGACTGGGAATTGAACCAGTGACCCTTGGGTTAGAAGGTCAGCACCAGTCCACTGAGCCACACTAGCCAGGACTAATTGGATTGTTTACTGTTTTTTTTTTAATAGGTTGTATAAGTGCCTTATATATTTTGGATATTAGCTCCTTATCAGATAATATCATTTGTGAGTATCTTCCCATTCAGTAAGATTTCTGTTTATTTTGTTGGTGGTTTCCTTCACTGTGAAAAACCTTTTTAGTCTGATGTAGTCTTTGTTTATTTTTTCTTTTGTTTCCCTTGCTGGATGATATATATCCAAAAATGTATTATGAGAATGATGTCAAAGAGCTTACTGCTTATGTTTTCTTCTAGGAGTTATATGGCTTTAGGTCTTAATTTAACTCTTTGGCCCATTTTGAATTTATTTTTGTATATGGTGTAAGAAAGTGGGCCAGTTTTTTTTTTTTTTTTAGAGCTTTCCCTCTAAGATCAGAAATAAGACAGGGATGACCACTATCACCACTTCTATTCAATATAATATTGGAAGTCCTAGCCACAGCAATCAGACAAAAAGGATAAAAGACATTTTTTAAAAGATTTTATTTCATTATTTTCAGAAAGAGGGGAAAGGAGAGAGGCAGAGAGGGAGAGAGACATCAATGTATGGTTGCTTTTCACCTGCCTCCAGCCACAGACCTGACTGGAGACCTGGTTTGCAACCTTGTTATGTGCCCTGGCTGGGGAATCGAACCTGCGACCTTTGGGTTCACAGGCTGGTGCCTTATACACTGTGCTACCAGCCAGGGCTAAAAGACATTTAAATCAGAAAAGAAATAAAACTATTTGCTGATGATGTGATTTAAAAAAAAAACCTAAAGACTTCACCAAAAAAACTATTAGAATAATTAATGAATTTAGCAAAGTTGCCAGATACAAAATCAATATACAGAAATCTGTTGCACTTCTTTCTTTTTTTGTGTGTGTTAATACCACAGTTGTACAGTTGTATTTCTTTTTAAGATTTTATTCATTTTTAATTATTTATTTGTTATTTTCAGAGAGATGGGAAGGGATAGAGGCAGAGGGAGAAAGATATCAATGTATGGTTGCCTTTCACCTGCCTCCAGCCATGGGTCTGGCTGGAGACCTGGCTTGGCAACCTGATTACATTGCCCTGGCTGGGAATCGAACCAGTGACCTTTGGGTTCACAGGCTAGCACCTTACCTACTAAGCCACCAGCCAGGGCTCTGTTGCATTTCTATACACCAGTAACAATCAGAAGAAATTAAGAAAATAATTCCATATACCATTGCATTAATAGCATAAACTACCTAGGAATAAATTTAACCAAAAAGGTGAAATACCTGTATTCTGAGAACTGACACATTGAAGAAGAAAATTGAAGAGGATACAAATAAATGGAAGCATAAACCATGCTTATTGATTGTATAGATTAATATGTTAAAATATCTTTTCTACCTAAAGCAATAGCCAGATTCATGGCAATCCCTATTGAAATATCAATGGTATTCTTCTGAGAGTTAAAACAATCCTAAAATTTATTTATTTTAAATAAGATTTTATTATTTTTTTTTTTTTAGAAAGAGGGGAAGAGAGAGAGGGAGAGAGACAGCAATGCATGGTTGCCTTTCACCTGCCTCCAGCTAAGGACCCAGTTCGAGACCTGACTTGCAACCTGGCCATGTGTGCCCTGGCTGGGAATCAAATCAGCAACCTCTGGGTTCACAGGCTGGTGCCTTATCCACTGTGCCACCAGCCAGGGCCTAATCCTAAAATTTATATGGAACTGCACATGTCCCTGGATAGCCCAAGAAATGTTGAAAAAGAACAGGGGGAGGGGGGAGGCAGTGGCAAGAAAGGGGAGCAGCTTAGACAAGAACCTAGTATAAAGGAACCATGGACATGGACAACAGGTGGGATTGACTTTGGGGGGAATGGGTGGGTGGGGAGGGGGACAGGGGAGCAAAAAGGGGATGGATGTAATACAACAACAATAAAATTTAAAAAAAAAAGAACAAAGTGTGAGGTATCATGCTCCCTGATTTCAAAGTATACTACAAAGCTACAATAATAAAAACAGCATGGTAGTAGCATAAAAATAGACACATAGATCAATGGAACAGAATAGGGAACCCAGAAATAAGTTCTTGCTTATAAGGTCAATTAATCTACAACAAAGAAGCAAGGATATACAACAGGGTAAACAGTCTGTTCAATAAGTGGTGCTGGGAAAACTGGACAGATAACACATGAATAAGAACATTATTTTATGGTCAGACCAGAGTTCAAATTCAAGTTCTGCATGGCCAGTTGTGTGATTTGGAGTAAGATACTTTCTTTCTTTATGCTTAAAAAAAAAAAAAGAAAGAAAAAAGCCCTGGCTGGTAGCACAGTGGATAAGGCACTGGCTTGCGAACCCAAAGGTCGCAGGTTCCATTCCCCAGCCAGGGCACATAAGCAGGTTGCTAAACCAGGTCTCCAATCAGGTCTGTGGCTGGAGACAGGTGAAATGCAACCATACATTGATGTCTCTCTCCCTCTCTGCCTCTCTCCCTTCCCCTCTTTCTAAAAATTAATGAAATAAAATCTTAAAAAAAAAAAAAAAACAGGGTAGTGGGGGTGGGGTTAATGATACCTATTGCATAGGATTAGAATAATAAATTTCTTAAATTGCTTAGCCCACTACCTGTTATGAAATATTAATCACTAGAATGTTAGCTCCATGGGAATATGAATTTGGGGCTCTTGTTCACTGCTCTATCCCCACACTTAGGTCAGTACCTGGCATATATCAGTTCCTGGCTCAGTAAATACTGGTTAAAAGTCAAAGTGGTTCATTGGTTCTCTGTGCAAGTATTCTATGCACGAGAAATACAGTAATAAACAAAACAACTCAAGAAATCTAAGCCTTCTTGGAGCATACATTTTAGTGATAAATATTTCTAATTGTTGTTTTTTTTTGTTTGTTTTGTGTTTTTTTAAGAGAGAGAGTAGAACGTAGGGAGAAAGAGAGGGAGAGACACATCAGTGTGTGGTTGTCTCTCACCCAACTGAGGACCTGTCCTTCAACCCAGGAGTGTGCCCTAACTGGGAATCGAACCTACGACCCTTTGGTTCACACATTGGTGCTCAGTCTACTGAGCCACACCAGCCAAGGCACTTGTAGTTGTTTTTAATAGCAAATATTCTTCAATAAAATATTTCTGAAAGAGCCAAATGTAAAATAGATAAAATGGTGAGAATGAGCTCAGATTGAAGAGAAACTGGGAGTATCTGTCCTGTCTGGTTATTTGGTCCAATTTTCTGCTTACCCATATCCTCAATTGGGAAGAGCAATTTAAAAGTCACTGCTTTAGATTGACTTTGGGGGGAATGGGTGGGTGGGGAGAGGGACAGAGGGGAGCAAAAAAAGGGGATGGATGTAATACAACAACAATAAAATTTTAAAAAATAAATAAAAATAAAAGTCACTGCTTTAGATTACTTGTGATTGGAAGTGAGACATTAAACTTCTCTCAGGGAGCTGTTTTCTTCTATGTTTTAGAAATGGATGTCACTTCTAGGAAACATATCCCACTAGCTGGTTAGATGCCTTTCCTCTTTGTACCCATGGTACTCTGTGCTGTCTGCATCCTGGCACTTAGGCCCTCAATTCATATTCGTTGGACTAAAATTGAGTTAGTGAGTAAAAGCTTTAGACAGTTCAGAATGTCAACTCTTACTTTCTTTAAAGCTCAGATGTACTTCTTTTCTGCTTAGATTTTTGGGTATATTGTTTCATTTCTCATAAAGTTAGTCTTGTGGGAAATTGCAAGAAGGCCAACGAAACTGCATCAGTTTGGCTACTGACTGGAAGTCATTCTGCATCGGTGGCAATAGTCATCATAGACTCCAGGAAGTGGAGCCAAGGTGCTCCATTGTGGCTGGAAGGCTTTTTCTTGGCCTTGGTCAGGATTTAATTGTCATCAGCTGATCTGAAGTAAAGCACAGTTTTGTATATTTTGAAAATGCTGTGCAGGTCATTGTGATTTACATTCCTAGCATTATAAGAACCACCATATTAAAAATCACTAGTCGGCCCTGGCTGGTAGCACAGTGGTTAAGGCGCTGGCCTGCGAACCCAAAAGTCGTAGGTTCGATTCCCCAGCCAGGGCACATAACCAGGTTGCAAACCAGGCCTCCAGTCAGGTCTGTGGCTGGAGGCAGGTGAATGGCAACCATACATTGATGCCTCTCTCCCTCTCTGCCTCTCTCCTTTCCCCTCTTTCTAAAAAATAATGAAATAAAATCTTATAAAAAAAAAAAATCACTAGTCCTTGGCTTCCTGGGATTGAAATCACCTGGAGGGTGGCATAATCAGCTTTAGAGCGGGTAAAAGTAGCCCTGACTGGTATGCCTCAGTGGATTGAGCACCGGTTTGTGAACCAGAGGGTAGCCAGTTCCATTCTCAGTCAGGGTGCATGCCTGGGTTACAGGCTGGGTCCCTGGTTGGGGGCACAGAAGAGGCAACCACACATTGATGTTTCTCTCCCTCTCTTTCTCTTTCCTTTCCCTTCCCTAAAAATAAATAAATAAATAAATAATTTTTAAAGTAATGTGTTGTAGTCAAAAGAGCATGGCCCCTGGTTTTAGTCTGACCCAGGTTTCTGTTTCTCAGTTCTGTGGCCCAGAGCATGACACCTTACCTTCTCTTAGCCTCAGGTTCTTCATGTGTGAAGTGGGGCTTATAAAACCACATGGTTAAGTTATAATGATGGGGGAGAATATATTACACTTAGCATTATACCTCGTACAAGGTAAAAGGATGCTCAGTCAGTGACTTATAGGAGAGATGTGCTGGAAAAAATTATCACCAGGGGCAACATAAAACTACTACCCTGACCCATATGGAGTTAATCATAACTCTAAGCTTAAATATGTTGCAGTGCAAAGTAAGATTTCTGGTTCCTTTGCCTGGATATCAAACACAGACCTTGCTTTGCTGTCTGCTTACTAGTACCCCACCTCTGTATGACTTAGTGTGTGACATGACTATATATTGTGACTAGACTTTTTAGTAGCCTAGGAAAAATTTAATGTATTGAAACTACCAGACTCCAGAAACTACTGTTCCTTTACAACTTAAATACAGAAATAGATAAGTTGGATTCAGGAAAATTATCAAGGTCCATGGGACTTAGGGCCAAAATCAGGCTTAGCTCCTTCTAGCCAGGTGACCTTAAGGATAGTAATGTAAAATGGGTATAATAATAGTTATGGCCTTGTAAAATTGTTTTGATTACTAAATGAATTAATGCATGTACAGAACTTGAAAACATTGCTTAGCATATAGTACACATTCAGTATCTGTTAGCCATTATTATTCATATTACCATGTACAAGGTCTTATGTGGGAGCCAGGAATACAGAAATAAAGTCTCTGCAATCAAAGAAGTGAGTGTGGTGGAACCAGTGTGCAGATTATTTCAGTATGCCCTTAAGTGCAGCAATAGAGGCATTGCAGAGGAAGGGTAATTAACAGGCTGCCTCTGTTACATAAAATATAGTGCTCTCCTGGGGGCAGCCTGGTATAATGGAAAGTGTGCATGTTGGTATCAGATCAGCTTTGGTTTGGATCCTGTTTCCACTCACTCATTATATAACCAGGGGCAGCTAACTTCTAGCAGCATTAGTTTTCTCATTCCTAAAAACGGGGTGGAGTTTCTGTCCCCCTACATGTTGTAAGTGCCCTTACACAGTAGGACTGCCATCTAAGGTGCTGCTAAGAAAGAAAGCAAGGATTTTTAAAATTTTTATTATTTTTAGAGAGAGGGGAAGGGAGGGAGAAAGAGAGGGAGGAAACATCAATGTGTGGTTGTCTCCCATGCCTTCAGCTGGGGACCTAGGTGGGGACCTGGCCTGCAACCCAGGCATGTGCCCTGACTGGGAATTGAACCACTGACCCTTTGATTTGCAGGCTGGTGCTCAATCCACTGAGCCACACTAGCCAGAGCTGAAAGCAAGGATTTTTTGAAAAAGCAAGTTAGATGAACTTAGGCTCAGATTCTAACTATATGTTGTTTAACCTTTCTGTGTCAATTTCCATGTGTAAGTTTTTCACCCATATTTATCTTGCCCATGGTTGTTCTGATGAGTTAATTTATCCTGAGTATATGGGGCATATACAAGTGCTAAGTAATAAATAATAGCTTCATTATGTTTCTAATGAAGGTCTCTTCTGTTACTGTTTAAAACTTATATACCATGTTCATTTCAGTGTCCTTTTAGAGAGTTCAAGTCTTAGTTTCATGAAGTGAGTCAAAAAACACTGGGAATTTGAACAAACACATAGATAATTCTACCCATGTTTACAGAAGAGGATTTTTTTTAATGAGTATTCTGTTCAGTCTCCTGCAATCTTAAATTTCATCAAACCGTAATATTCATTTACTAACCTTCCTGACTTCTAACCAAATAGAGGTCAGCTTCTGTTGTATGACTTGCTCTCTTCTTCCCTCCTAGGTCTTTCAGAGCCTTGAAGACCACCATTTGGAAGTGGTGGCTTTTTTCAGGGAAAATGGCTTCCATGGCCTTCTTGCCCATGACTCCGAGTATGCTCTCTACAATATTCCGTTTTACTACAGTTCCCACGCTCTGAAGCTGAGCTGGAATGGGAAGAACCTCACTACCAACCAGTTCCTGATACAGGAAGTGGCCAAGCAGCTGGGCCTGCAGCGGATGAATTTTCCCATATTTGCTGCACTACTGGGTAGGTAGTTCACAGAACAGACTAGTAATTAGTTAAATTTCCCTTTCCACTGTTAACACATTATTGACCAGCCACAAAAAACTTGGTGTTTTCAAGCCCAAATGTTGTTGACTGATAACAAGTTAACCCATGTTTACACTTACATTAGCCTTTGCCATAAAATTGCCAATCAACAGTATGTTAAGAGATAGTGCCATTTAGCCTGTCATTATTGTTCTGAAAGTCCTCATGCCAAATACTGTGCTTCTAGGCTTCTTATTAGAAACTTAGCATGTTTGTCTTATGAATTAATACAGGATAGTCCAGAACATTATTTTAATTCTTGTGAACTCTTGTTATATTTCATAACTATTTTATGCGAAGTACTGTATTAGGCCAAATGTTTAACTAGTCCTAGAAAGCTTTGGTTTCCCACTTAGAGCATTTCCCCAGTGTCTAAATTTATATTAAGAACACAGATTGCTATGTTTTCCTTTTTGCTTCTGTTATACTAACATTTTATAATGAAAATTTCCAAGCACAGCAAACTTTTCTGCCATTGATATTTTATTATACTTGCTTTATCATTTATCCATTCTATCTATCTTTTAAAGACATATTTCAAAGGAAATGGCATAGAGTTGATTATGTTTTGAGTCAGCTTTCCAAGTATTGACAGCATGAAGGTTAATATTTTGTCTCAGATGTGAATTCCATTTATTAACCCCAAAGGAGTTGAGCTTGGATAATCTAATGAAGTCAGCACAAATTTTGGAATTAGGCTTTGGGCAAATCACTGAAGTTTTAACTCCCTGGTTTCAATTTCCTTCTCTGTCGCGATGTTATTGATAAGATCAAGGGAAAGATTTATATAATTCCCAGTACTTATTAGTCAGGCAGTAATTGGTGATTGCTATTATAAAAGATAGGGTGAGTAGGTAATAGAAAATATCATGGGCTTTGGAGTTCAACAGTCCTTAGCATCTTATCTTCATGTGAGCACTTGTTAACTATGCCACCTTAGGCTTTCACCAAACTTACCCAAATTTCAGTTTCCTTACCAGTAAAATGGAGGAAACAATACTACCATATATGGTGATTAAGAAGATATATATATAAAATACATGTGATACATAGTCAGGAATCAACACATAGCTGCTGTAGTCATTTATATTAAGAATATCGACCTATGTAAATTATTGATAATTTTCTCTCCCAGAAGCCCTTTCATGCTGTGGAGGTTGTAAGAATACATTTATAGAGTCAATAAGTGACATGTACTTTATAGGTAACCATATTCTCCCAGATGAGGACCTGGCTGCTTTTCACTGGAGTCTCTTGGGACCAGAGCATCCCCTGGCATCTCTTAAGGTAATGTGCCCCATTTCCTTTTGTTTTTAAGTTTAAGATTTTACTTATTTATTTTCAAATAGAAGGGAAGGGAAGGAGAAAGAGGGAGAGAATCATGGATGTGAGAGAGAAACATCTCGCACACCCCCAGCTGGGGATCTGGCCTACAACCCAGGCATATGCCCCAACTGGGAATCAAACTGGAGACCTTTTGGTTCGCAGGCCGGTGCTCAACCCACTGAGCCACACCAGCCAAGGCTACATTTCTTATGTATACTTACAAGTCTAGGGGACATCAAGTTTTGATTGGATTTTTTTTTAAGATTTAATTTATTATTTTTAGAGAGAGGGGAAGGAAAAGAGTCAGAGAAGGAAAGAGACATCAATGTATGGTTGCCTCTCACCTGCCAATTGGAGTTTTGATAGAATAATTATCTTTTATTAGATTTAAAATATTCCAAATACTTACAGATAAAATTTTATAATTATGATCAATACCCTTGAAAAAGTAAAAACTCAATTTTCTACCTTCTGTGTACGTGAAAATCCAGTTCTTCCTTCCTGTGTCTTTTTGTCCTGTGTGTCTCCTTTAATTTCACATTACTACCGCACTTAGACAGAGTACATCACTTTTGATACTTCTGGTCACCAGATGTGTGGGGGTTGTTCCCTACGTCAAGCAAGTCTCTGCAATAGCAGCTGGGTATCCTACAATTGAACCCCGTTTTGACACTGTCTGCCTCAAGATGGCATCAGATTAACAGGTTAAGGGCTCAGTCTCAAAATTTCAAACACCAGTTGTAAGCCTAGGTTATTACCTGTGCTTTTAACCAACCTACTATTGATCAGAGGTTTCTGCAACCCCTGCCCCTTGGGTTCGATTAATTTGCTAGAACAGCTCACAGAACTCATGGAAACTTACTTACAATTACCAGTTTATTAAAGGATATGACAAAAGATACCGGATAAACAGCCCTGGCTGGTGGCTCAGTGAATAGGTGCTGGCCTATGAACCCCAACATCGCTGGTTTGATTCCCCAGCCCTGACACATAATCAGGTTGCAAACCATGTCTCCAACCAGGTCCGTAGCTGGAGGCAGGTGAAAGGCAACCATACATTGATGTTTCTCTCCCTTTCTCCCTCTCTCCCTTCCCCTCTCTCTAAAAATAATAAATAAAATCTTAAAAATAAAGATATTGGATAAACAGCCAGATAAAAAGATACATAGAGTGAAGTCTGGGAGTGTCCCTAGTTCAGGAGCTTCCATCCCCCTGGAGTTGGGGTGCCTCATCCCCCCAGGGTAGATGTGTTCACCAACCCAAAATCTCTCTAAACCCCATACTTCAGGGATTTCATGGAGGCTTCATCACATGGACATGATTGATCATTAACTCCATTTTCAATCATTCTCCTTTCCAAGGGAATGGGAGTAGAACCAAAAGTTCCAAGCTTTTAATGATGACTTGGTATTTCCAGTGACCAGCCTCATCCAGGAACCCATCCCGAGTCAGCTCCATAGGACAAGAGATGCTCCTAGTGCTCTTGCCACTTAGAATATTTCAAGGGTTTCAGAAGCTCTGTGCCAGGAACTGGAGGCAGAGATCAATATATATTTTCTGTTATTTCACACCCTTAATATCTTAAGAATTTATACAAAAGTATACAGAAAGATACTAATACCCCCAATAAATGAACTAATAAACAAAGGACAGACACAGACAATTCACAAAAGAGGAAATAAAAGTGGCCAACACTGTGACTAAATGTTGAACCTCACAAGTGATCAGACATGCAAATTAAGTGAAGTGTGATTTTTTTAAACTAACAGTTAAATAAATATTTTAAAAAATAATGTACGCTTTTCCATCAAGGCTGTGGTGAGCTTGGTACTCTTCATACACTTCTGGCGGAAGTGTAAGTGGGTGACTGTTATATGGTATTATATTTCTCTAGTTCATTTATTCTCCTAGACAACTATTTCACAGCTTTTCCTCTCTCCTCAAGCCTTTAAAACTACCCCATCCTTGTTCACCCTCAGTTCATGACCTGGCTTCCTGTTTCACTGAGACAATTGAAGTAATGGGAAGAGAATTTCCATTAGCTCCCATTCTTTATTCTTTCCTTCATGACCAAACTGCTCTGCCCAAGTGCTCTGCCGGCCTCCTGTTAACAGTGGATGATCTATGAATGTTCCTAAGGCCAACCCCTCCACTCTTACATTAGATCCCATCCCTTCTAGCTAACTGAAGGGTATAATTTCATCAGTTCTCTCCTTTACCTCATTTTCCCTCTCTTCATTGGCTGTTTCCCATCAGATGTATAATATAGCATGCATCCATCTTAAATAAAACAAAACCTGCTCTTGCCCTCACTACCTTCACCCAAGCTACTGCTCCATAGTTCTTCTTCCCCTTATGTCAAACTCTTCTGGATAGTTGTCTCTACTTGAGCTGTTTACTATCCCCTTTCCTTGTTCTTGATTCAATTTGTTTTGCTGAAATTGCTCTTAACAAAGTCACCAGTCACCTGGATGTTAATAAATCAAATGGCCAGCTCTCAGTCTTTGTCTTACTTGACCAACCAGCAGCATATGACCCAGTTACCTCCTCTTCCATAAAATGTGTTCTTCACTTGGCTTTAAGGACACTCCTATCTTCTAGTTCCTCTCTACTTCACTAGCTGTTGCATCTGTCTCCATTGCTGCTTCCTGGTCTTCTTTTCAACTGAACTTTGGAATGTCCCGGAGCCCTATGCTCAGTCCCTTGTCTTCTATCTACAGATACTGCCTTGGTGATTGATTTCATCTAATGTCACGGCTTTATAAATTCCATCTGTCCAATGATAACTCCTAAATATATGTCTGCAGCTTTGACTTCCCCCTTGAACTTCAGATTCTAATATGACCTACATATTTCAAAGAAATATGTACAAATGTAAATTCCTAATCTTTCTCCTAAACTTGTTACTTCCATAGCCTTCTGCATTTCCATTTTTCCATTTGCTTAGGCTCAAAAACCTTGGAGTCATCCTTGACGTTTCTCTCTCATACCCAACATCTTTGTCAGCAAACACCATCAGTTTTCCCTGGTACTACTCTTATTAAGTTGCCATCCTTTCTTGCTTAGATTATTATAATAGCTTATTGTAGGTCTTCTGCTTGCACTATTTCCTGTCACCCCTCCCTCAAAATTTATTCTCAATACAACCGCCAGAGTGAGTCTTTTATTTTTAATTCAACTTTTATTTTTTTAAATAGAAACTTATAATTGCTTCAGGCTTACATTTTAAAAACTCCTAAATTTTCTGAAGGAACATATCAAAATGCCAGATATAAAATGTTTTAAGGCATAAACTTTATAATTAATGGGTCTACATTCTCCCAATGCCAATTCTGGATGAGAGGACAGTACTCTGTACTCTGACTTACAGCTGAAGCATGAAGTATAACAGGTACAAACTAAATCCTGCATCAACTACTTAAAGAAGAGTTGAAATGATTTTGATTGGAAAAGTTGCATGTCATTATTTTACACAATTTCACTCCTACAAGAATAAAGCTCAAACCCAAAGGCCTGGCTCTTACACCTGCTTTTAAAATGTTGCCTTCCACCCATCTCCCCACAATTCCTTCTTCCCTCCAGGAAAATGTAGAACTAACAGTTTCCGTGGCAGAGCTGCTTGGGCACCAGGGCTCCAGGAGGCTGTGCACCCTGGAAAACAAAGGGAACTCCCTGCCATTGTCCTCCATGGAGCTGAGCATTACCAGCACTACAGAGTGATTCTTTAAAACACTGGCTCGAGGTTGCAAGCCAGGTCTCCAGCCAGGTCTGTTGCTAGAGGCAGGTGAAAGGCAACCATACATTGATGTGTCTCTCCCTCTCTGCCTCTCTCCCATCCCCTCTCTCTAAAAATAATTTTAAAAATCTTTTTTTAAAAAAAATCAATCAGAACTGCCAGAAAATTGAACTATATGGAATTAAGTTCAATTCCATATAGTTGATATGCCATATTCATCCAGATGGGTAGGAGAGGTGGAGACAGGAAGCTGAAGCAGAGAGGACATGGTACGGTGGAGGCAAGGCAGTGGCAGCAGCTGGTGGAATGGACAGTCCCACATTCAAGTGTGGTAGATAAAAATTGGGAGGGATATCTTGGGAGTGAGCGATCTCAGCACCAGGCTAGACTATGCAGTCCAGAGTTCTAGTGCTGGGAAAACAAAGCCTCATAACTTGTGACTGTAAAAACCAGTGGAGGTTGTGGTGGTGGAAGAAATTTGGTCTTTCAGGAGAGTCCATTTAAAAGGCTTGTAAAGTCCTAGAATGTACACAAACCCACTCACTCTGGGAACTATGATGAGGGCAGCAGCTAGAGGGGAACCAATTGAGTAGGGGAAGGAGGTAAAGTACGTGGAAATGGGGTGAGTGCTGAGCAAGCTTCCTGCAGCCAGATGGTGGCATTGTTCCCTCTGACCCCTCCCTGACATACAGAGCCACAAAGCTGTGAAGAAGGTTGCCCCGCCCTGGAGAATACCTAACGCTCCACCCCATACAACTTAACAGGGTTAACAGGTGTGCTGAGACAGGGCATCAAAGCACTCTACCTAATACACAGAAACAAACAGGGAGGTTGCCAAATTGAGGAGATGAAGAAATATGGCCCAAATGAAAGAACAGAACAGTACCCCAGAAAAAGAACTAAATGAAACAAAGATAGCCAACCAACCTATCAGATGCAGAGTTCAAAACACTGATCAGGATGTTCAGAGAACTCACTTACTATGGCAAATGTATAAGGGAAGAAATGAAGGCTATACTAAGTGAAATGAAAGGAAATCCACAAAGAACCAATAGGGAAGGGAAGGAAGCTGGGATTCACATCAATGATTTGGAACATAAGGAAGAAATAAATATTGAACAGAACAAAATGAAGAAACAATTCAAAAAATGAGGGAAGAATAAGAAGACTCTGGGATATCTCCAAAAGTGCCAACATCCAAATCATAGGGGTGCCAGAAGATGAGGAAGAGCAAGAAATTGAAAACTTACTTTAAAAAATTAATGAAAGAAAACTTTCCAAATTTGGCAAAAGAAATAGACATACAAGTCTAGGAAGCACAGAGAGTCCCAAACAAGTTGGACCCAAAAAGGACCACACCAAGGCACATCATAATTAAAATGCCAAAGGGTAAAGATAAAGAGAATCTTTTTTAATTTTTATAAAAGATTGTATTATTTTTAGAGAGAGGGGAAGGGAGGGATGCAGAGAAGGAGAGAAACGTCAATGTATGGTTGTCTTTCAATCTGCCTCCAGCTATGGACCTGGCTGGATACCTGGCTTGCAACCTGGTTATGTGCCCTGACTGGAAATCGAACCAGTGACCTTTGGGTTCACAGGCCAGTGGCTATCCACTGAGCTACCAGCCAGGGCCTGATAAAGAGAATCTTAAAACCTGCAAGAGGAAAGCAGTTACCTACAAAGGAGTTCCCGTTCAGTATCACCTGATTCCTCAAAAGAAACTGCAGGCAAGAGGGGACTGGCAAGAAGTATTCAAAATGATGAAAAGTAAGGACCTACAACCAAGATTACTCTATCCAGAAAAGCCGCCATTTAGAATGGAAGGGCAGAAAAAGATCAAACCTATGAACAGCATAGTTCATAGTTTTGACAACAAACTCACAACTATCAACAACTGAATCCAGAAAACAAAAACAAACTAAGCAAGTAACTAGAACAGGAAAAGAATCATGATATGGAGGTCATTTGGAGAGTTATCAGTGGGGAGAGTGAAGAGGAAGAATTGGGGGGGGAAGCAGGGATTAAGAAGCATCATTGGTTAGGTACAAAATAAATACGGGGTGTGTTAAGACTATAGGAAATGAGGCCCTGGCTGGTAGCACAGTGGTTAACGCGCCGGCCTGCGAACCCAAAAGTCGCAGGTTCGATTCCCCAGCCAGGGCATATAACCAGGTTGCAAACCAGGTCTCTAGTCAGGTCTGGCTGGAGGCAGGTGAAACGCAGCCATGCATTGATGTCTCTCTCACTCTCTGCCTCTCTCCCTTCCCTTCTTTCTAAAAATAATGAAATAAAATCTTAAAAAAAAAAAAAAAGAGTATAGGAAATGGAGAAGCCAAATAAACTATTTGTATGACCCATGGACATGAACTAAGAGGGGGATTGCTGGAGGGAAGGTGGGTCCTGGGCAGAGGGAGGGGCAAAAGGGAAAATTGGGACTATCATAATAGGATAATTGATTTAAATATTCTTAATAACAAGACGTTAATAATTGAAAAACTTTAAGTATTACAGATGTAAAGAAAATAATATAATTATATAGTGAGCTACCATTGTAATATCTTCCAGCTGCATAGTTATCCAGATGTGGGCACACTTGCTGGGATTATTTTGTCACTATTGCTAATTTATTTTAAAATAAATTCCATACCTCAAGTCATTTAACTCCCACATTCTTCATTTTCATACATAACCACAATGCTATTATTACTCCTGACAAATTAATGATAATTTCTTGTTGTCATCTTAATTGTCAGATAATTTTTTGATTTTCCTGATTTTCTCAAAAAGGCCTTTATGTGGTTAGTTCAAATCAGGATCCAAACATGGTCCACATATTACAACATTATCTTTAATAGCAAAACGTTGGAAGCAGTCAAAGTGTATCATAAAAGTGATTAATTATGGCAGTGTCAGAAAGCAATGTTTATCTTTAGTAGGATTATGGTTAATATGATTTTCCCCTTCAATCTTTTCCAAGTATTGTGTACTGAGAATTAGGATGAAAGCTATTTTTAAAGGAAAGATTTTAACTATCAGTGGATTTACTGAATTTGAATCTTGTATCTCACTCAGACCTCACCCATTTTCTTAATGACCCATGTCTGATGCCAGTGTTCCTTGCTGATATTAACTTTTCTAGGTCCGAGCTCATCAGCTGGTTCTTCCTCCTTGCGATGTGGTGATCAAGGCTGTTTCTGAGTATGTTAGTTCCATCAAAGACCCCTCTAACCTGGATGTGGTTGGAAAGGATGTTTTCAAACAGTCTCAGGTGAGTTAGCCTCCTCCTTCCTAAGAGTAGCCAGTTTTCTTCCCTTCCCCAGTACCACCAACAGTTGTGATCTTTCCTGTATTGGCTACCTTCTCTCCTCCTAACTACTTATCTTTTCAATGCACAAAGACCAGAACCCCAGAGTTCCCTTGAGAAAACATTACTAGGACTAGATTGAAAGGGTTCTTTACCTTTTCCTGCTGATTATCAAAGTTACACAAACTCATTCTAGAAATTTCAAAAATGAATAAAAAGCCACTTAAAATCTCATTACCTAATTATCACTGGCGTATATCCTTCTACTCTTTTGTTTCAATGTATATTTTAATATAAAGGAGATCTTGTTTCTTTGAGGATATTGGGTGTGGAAAAGACTACTTAATACTTAAAGTAGGTTCACATAAAACAAGAATTGATACTTCATTATTTTTAAATATATTTTTTAAAGATCTTATTTAATATTTTCAGAGAGAAGGGCAGGGAGGAAGGAAGAAAGGGAGAGAAGCCTCCTCCAGCTAAGGACCTGACTGCAGAACTGGCCTGCAACCGGGTTATGTGCCCTGGCTGGGAACCGAACCAGGGACCTTTGGGTTTACAGGCCAGCACCTATCCACTGTGCTACCAGGCAGGGCCAATTCTATGAATTTTTAAAAATATTTATTTTTAGAAAAGGGAAGGGAGGCAGAAAGAGAGGGAGAGAAACATTGATGTGCAAGAGAAACATTGATCAGTTGCTTCTCACACTCCTCCAACTGGGAACCGGTCCGTAACCCAGGCATGTGCCAACTGGGAATTGAACCAGCAACCTTTTGATTCAGAGGCCAGCACTCAGTCCACTGAGCTACACCAGGCAGGACAACTCTATGAATTTTTTAAAAAGATTTTATTTATTATTTTTAGAAAGAAGGGCAGGGAGGGAGGAAGAAAGGAAAAGAAACATCAGTATATGGTTGCCTTTCACCTGCCTCCAGCTAAGGACCTGGCAGGAGACCTGGTTATGTGTCCTGACTGGGGAATTGAAACAGCGACTTTTGGGTTTGCAGGCAGGCACCAATCCACTGAGCCACACCAGCCAGGAGAATTTTTAACACTTATATGTATTTATGTGATCACCATCACACTTAGGATCAGAACAGTTGAATCACTCCAAAATCTCTCGTGCTGTATACCCTTATAATCACATCAAAATGTGTCCCTAACTCCTGGCATTTACCACTGTATTCTCTGTCACTATAGTTATATCCTTTAGAGAATAGCATATGACTGGAATCATGCAGTGTGTAATCTTTGAGAATGGCATTTTTTAATTTAAAATTTTTAAAGATATTTTTATTCATTATTTTTAGAGAGAAGGGCAGGGAGGAAGGAAGAAAGGGAGAGAAATATCCATGTATGGTTGCCTTTCACCTGCCTCCAGCTGAGGACCTGGCTGGAGACCTGGCTTGCAACCTGGTTATGTGCCCTGACTGGAAATTGAACCAGCGACCCTTGGGTTCACAGGCTGGTGCCTATCCACTGAGCCACCAGCCAGGACAAGAATGGCATTTTTTATTCAACATAAAGTCTTTGAGAGTCCTCTGAGTTTTTGCATGTTGCATCCATCAGTAATTTATTCATTTTTATTGCCAAGTAGTATACATTGTGTGGGTATTCCACCGTTTGTGTTTTCCTACATGATATTTGGACTATTTCCAATTTTTGGTCAAGCTGCTATAAATAATTTTGTATAGTATTTTAAAAATTTTTGATTTTATATTTAGAGAGAGGGGAAAGGAGGGAGAAAGAGAGGAAGAGAAACCTTAAGCAGTTGCCTCTTGTATTCCCTCAACTGGGGACCCGGCCCATAATTGAAGCATGTACTGAGTGGGAATTGAACTGGTGACTTTTTGATTTGTGAGGTGACATACAACCCACTGAACCACACCAGTCAGGGCATTATATGTTTTTGTATGAACATAAGATTTCATTTCCCCACTGTAAATAGCTAGGAGTGGGATTTCTGGGTCATATGGTAAGTGTATGTTTAAGTTTATAAGATCCTGCTGAATAATTTTTCGAAGTGGTTGTTCATTTCTCATCAGTGCTTATTGTTGTCAGTATTTTTTAATCTATTCTAATTGATATGTTGTGGTAGCCCATCATAATTTTAATTTGCATTTCTTAAATGACTAATGCTGAACTTTTTTTTTTTATTTGCTGCCTATATGTTTTCTTTGGTGAATGGTCTGTTTGTTAACAGTCTTTTAACCATTTTTTAATTGTTTGTTTACTTACTGTTGAATTTTGAGAGTTCTTTATGTTCTGTGTACATATCCCTTTGTCAGATATCTGGCTTGAAAATATTTTCTCCCAGTCTGTAGTTTGTCTTTACATTCTTTTTTTTTTTTAACTATAGTTGTTTTCACATGGATAGTTTAGAGGAAGTTAATCAGTAGGTTTTGTTTAGGAGAAGAAAATCCACAGACAGAAAAACAAAACTATGGACCTAAAGGAAACCCGTCTGTCACTAGAAGCCTGGCTGAAGGATTCGTATTTGTAGAAGGAAAATACAGTGCAGAATTCTCTAGAGAGCAAAGTAGTTTCACAATAAAGTTAGTTTGGGGGGCTTATTTCCTAGGCTTAAAGTTGATTTGGAGAAACTGTCACAGTATTGGGCATAGGGTGATGGTCTAATGGTCACTGCCCAAGGTCTTGGAAGGGATCTTATTGCACACAATGCAGATAACAGAGTGAGACACTAAAAAGTAATAAAGGTGCCGACCAACACTTTTGTATTGAGCATTCATCATATAGGTCCAAAAAGTGTAGGCATCGGTCATGTAGAGGTAGAGGCATCAGGAACTGACAGCTAGTGGCATAGTCTACAGCAATTCCCCAAAGTTTTTTCACTCTTTTGAAATGAAGCCTGCATTCTTTTAGTTTCCCTTGGGATTGTGAATGTCAGTTTCTTCATGAGCCACGTAGAGGTTCCCACATTGCACAAGGAGGTTGCAGGAACTCAGGCCCTTCAAGAACTTGCAAAAGACTTCATCCAGTGTTGTTGGTACTCCAGGTGCTCCAGACCTTGGTCTGCATTAGGCATACAGGCTGTTACCAGCACAAATGCATCCAGTTCAGCCACAATCACAAATGAGTCGAATCCAACCAGTGCCATGAGAGACTGAATGGGCACTGGCAGGAGATTAGGTCCACACCATACTGATGGAATAGTCCAGGCATCTCTTAAAGTTCAGCTGGTAGTTTATTCTCTGAACATTTGATCTCTTGAAGGCGCAGGATATCTGGGGCTTCTTACCTTATCCAATCTTCACCTTTCTTCTTAATCCAAGCTCTAAGCCCATCCACATTCCAGAAGCAGATCTTGAGTGTGCCTATTATGCCTCTGGCAGTGGGTCCTCATACAGGACTGGCCCATGTCCTGCTGACTTTTTCATTTTTCTTTGCTCATAACCCCAACTTATTCTTCATTGTTTTTTTCTTTTAATTCTCACCCAAGGACATATTCATTAATAGGAGAGAGAGAGAGAGAGAGAGAGAGAAAGAAAGAGAGAGAGCGCGCGAGCACTGTATGTGAGAGAGAAACATCCATCAGTTGCCTCCCATACACACCCCCACCAGGGATAGATCCTATGACCAGGAATCAAACCTGCAAACTTGCAGTGCACGGGACAATGCTCCATCAACTAAGCCACACTGGCCAGCACCCAACTTACTATTCTTGATCTCTGGCACAGCCTTGGGCTCTTCCCTGCCTTATGGAACCTCTCCTTTTTTTCTCACTCTTGAGCATCACTAAAAAAATGCCCTCCTATACCACATAGCCCAGTAAAGCAGTATTTTATTTTTAAGATTTTACTTATCTTTAGAGAGAAGGGAAGGGACAGAGAGAAACATCAGTGTGTGGTTTCCTCTCACATGCCTCCCAACTGGGGACCCTGCCTGCAACTCAGGCATGTTCCCTGACTGGTAATCAAACCTGCCACCTTTGGTTGACAGGCAACCACTCAATTCACTGAGCCATACCGGCCAGGGTTGAATTTTTACATTGCCTGCCCAAGTACTTGCCTGGCTCTTCCTTACCTGAGCATGAAGAATGGAGGACCTGCCTTTACATTTCTTTTACCAGTGTCTTTTGCAAATCAAAAGTTTTACATTTTCATCAATTTTTATCTTTTATGGATCATGTTTTGGGTGTCATGTCTAAGAACTCTTTGTATGACAGCAGGTATGACAAATTCTCTCGTTTTCTTATAAAAATTGTATAGTTCTACATTTAGAACATATCATGTGTTTTTGCCCATTTTTTAATTGGGCTGTTTGTCTCCCTGGTGTTGAGGCGCATTAGTTCTTTATATATTTTGGAGATCAAACCCTTGTCTGAGGTATCATTGGCAATTATGTTTTCCCATATAGTTGGCTCCCTTTGAATTTTGCTGATGTTTTCTTTAGCTGAACAGAAACTTTTCAATTTGATATCGTCCCATTTGTTGATTGGTTCTTTTATTTCCTTTGCCCTTGGTGAAGTATCAGTAAACATATTTCTGCGTAGGATATCAAAAAGTTTACTGCCAATATTTTTCTCTAGGACCTTTATGGTGGCACTGCTTATGTTTAAGTCCTTTATCCATCTTGAGTTTATTCTGGTGTATGGTGTAAGTTGGTGGTCTAGTTTTATCTTTTTGCATGTTGCTGTCCAGTTCTCCCAACACCATTTGTTGAAGAGACTGTTTTTACTCCATTTGATGTTCCTTCCCTCTTTGTCAAATATTAGTTGACCATAGAGTCCTGGGTTAATTTCTGGGCTCTCTATTCTGTTCCATTGGTCTATATGTCTATTCTTGTGCCAGTACCAGATAGTTTTGATGACAGTAGCCTTATTTTGAATTCATTCTTTATAAAGTATGAGGTGTTTTGTTTTTGCATATGGCTGTTTGTTTCAACACAGTTCATTGAAAAGGTTGTTCTTTCTCCATTGAATTGCTTTTATCAAAAATCAGTTGCCTAGCACTGGATGGTGGCACAATGGATAAGGTGCTGGCCTGCGAATGCAAAGGTCTCTGGTTCGATTCCCCAGCCGAGGCATATACCCAGGTTGCAAGCCAGGTCTCCAGCGAGGTTTGTAGCTGGAGGCAGCTGAAAGGCAACCATACATTGATATCTCTCGCCCTGTCTGCCTCTCTCCCTTCCCCTCTCTCAAAAATAATAAAATCTTTTAAAACATCAATTGTTCATATTTACTTGGATCTATTTCTGCACTGTATTCTCTTCAGTTACCCTATGTGTCTATCCCTTTACAAATAGTACATTGTCTTGAAAACTGTACCTTTATGGTAAGTCTTAAAATTGGGCAGTGAGTCCTCCAATTTTATTCTTTCCCAAATTACTTTGTCTATTCTAGTTTCTTTGCCTTTCCATATAAATTTAGAAAAATCTTGTCTATATCCTGCTGGGATTTTAATTGGAATTCCTTTAAATACATGGATGAATTTGGTGGATCTTCAAATCATGAATACAGTAGGCCTCTCCATTTTTTTAGGTTATCCTTGATTTTTTTCATTAGCTCTTTATAATTTTTAGTCCTGCGCATGCCGTTTTTATATTTGTTCTTTAATTTCTGAGGCTTCTATTGTAAAGGATATTGTTTTTTTTTTATTTTGATTTGTAATTGTTCATTACTAAGAATAGAAATATGTTTCATTTTTCTCTGTTTACCTTGTATTGTGCAACCTTTCTGAAAACTCTCTAAGGAGTTTTTTCGTAGATTTCTTGGTATTTTCTGTGTATGTGATTATGTTGTCTGTAAGTTGGGATAGTTTTATTACTTTCTTATCCAGCCTCAATGTTTTTTTCTTCTTGACTTAACACTATCTAGGATTTTAAAATAATGTTAAATAGTAGTGCTGGGAAAGGATATCTTTATCTTGATTCTGATCTTTGCGGAAAGCATTCAGTTAGCATTAAATATGATGTTAGCTATAGGTTTTGTAGATGCACACTGTCAGATTCAGGAGGGTCTCCTTTATTGGTAGTTTACTGAGAGTTTTTATTATGAATGGATGTACTTTGTCAAATGTATTTTCTGCATCTATTGATAACCTGTGGGTTTTCTTCTTTAGTCCATTAATTTTTTTAACGTTTAACCATCCTTACATTCCCAGGATGGGTTCATAGTATATTATTCTTTTTTTTCTATTTCTGGATTTGAATTCCTAGTATTTTAGTGAGTATTTTGCATATATTTTTATAGGTGATATTGGTCTGTATTTTTTAAAAAGATTTTATTGTTTTTTTAGAGAGAGGGGAAGGGAGGGAGGTAGAAAGGGAGAGGAAAAAACCAACAATGTATGGTTGCCTTTCACCTGCCTCCAGCTGGGAACCTGGCTGGAGAGCTGGCCTACAGTCCATGTATGTGCCCTGACTGGGAATTGAATCAGCAAACCTTGGGTTCGCAGGCCAGCGCTCAATCCACTGAGCCACACCAGCCAGGGGGTTTGTATGTTTTTATACTGTCTTGGTATGGCTTTGGTATGTTGGACACAAAAATGAGTTCACAGGTGTTCCTTCTATTTTGGGGAAGAGATTCTGTAGAATTGATATGGTTTCTTCTTTAATTGTTTAGTAGAATCTGCCAGTGGTATGTGTGGTGTGTACTTCTTTGAATTTATCCTCTTTAGAGTTTGCTGGACTTCTTGAATTTCTAAGTTTGTCATTCAATAAATTTGAGAAGTTTTCAGCTAGTATTTCTATATATTTTTTAAAGACTATTCATTCTTAGAGGGGAAGCGAGGGAGAAAGAGAAGGAGAGGGACATCAATGTATGAGAGAAACATTGATCTGTTGCCTCTTAGACATGCTTCCACTAGGGATTCGGCCTGCAACCCAGCCATGTGCCTTGACCTGGAATCAAATTGGCAACCTTTTGCTTTGTAGAATAATGCCTAACCAGATGAACTATACCAGTTAGAACTAAGCTATTTTATTTATTTATTTATTTACTTTTAATTGTTGTTGTGTTACATCCAACCCCTATTTCCTCCCCTCTATCCTCTTCCCCACCCACCCACTTCCCCCCAAAGTCAGTACCACTTGTTGTCCATGTCCATGGTTCTTCCAAGCTAGTTCCCGGACTCAACTGCTCCCCTTCTTTGCCTCCTCCTTCCTGCTCCACCCTCCCCTCTGCCCACCGAAGGTCTATTCACTGTATTCATGTATCTGGTTCTCTTTTGCTTATTTGTTTTGTTCATTATTGTCCTGTAATAGGTGAGATCATATGGTATTTGTCTTTCACTGACTAGCTTATTTCACTAAGCATAATACTCTCCACTTCCATCCATGTTGTTGCAAAGGGTACAAGGTCCTTCTTTCTTTCTGCTGTGTAGTATTCCACTGTGTAAATGCACCAACGTTTTTTGATCCAGTTATCCACTGGTGGGCACTTAGGCTGTTTCCAGCACTTGACTATTGTAACTAGTGCTGCTATGAATATAGGGTTACATAGGTTCTTAGGAATTGGTGTTTCAGGGTTCTTCAGGTATAGTCCTAGTAGTGGAATTGCTAGATCAAAAGGCAGTTCCATTTTTAGCTTTCGAAGGAAACTCTATACTGTCTTCCACAGTGGCTTCACCAGCCTGCATTTCCACCAACAGTGCACCAGGATTCCCTTTTCCCCACATCCTAGCCAACACTTGTTGTTTGTTGATTTGTTGATGATTGCCATTCTGACAGGGGTGAGGTGGTATCTTATTGCGATTTTAATTTGCATCTCCCTGATGCAATGAAATAGCATCATCACTGATGGCTAGTGACGTTGAGCATTCTTTCATATGCCTCTGGGCCCTTTGTATGTCTTCCACAGTGAGTTGTATGTTCAAGTCCTTTACCTATTTTTAAATGAGACTGTCTGTCTCCCTGGTGTTGAGTTCCTTAAGTTTTTTATATGTTTTGGATATCAAACCCTTGTCTTAAGTATCATTGGCAACTATGTTTTCCCATACGGGTTGGTTCCCTTTGAATTTTGCTGGTGTTATCTTTAGCTGAACAGAAACTTTTCAGTTTGATATAGTCCCATTTGTTGATTTGTTCTTTTATTTCCTTTACCCTTGCAGAAGTATCAGTAAACATAGGATATATAAAATTTTACTGTCTATATTTTTCTCCAGGACCTTTATGGTGGCACTGCTTATGTTTAAATCCTTTATCCATCTTGAGTTTATTCTGGTGTATGGTGTAAGTTGGTGGTCTGGTTTTCTCTTTTTGCATGTTGCTGTCCAGTTCTCCCAACACCACTTGTTGAAGAGGATGTTTTCACTCCATTTTATGTTCCTTCCCCCTGTGTCAAATATTAGTTAACCATAGATTCCTGAGTTTTTATTTCTGGGCTCTCTCTTCTGTTCCATTGTTCTGTATGTCTATTCTTTTTTTTTTTAAATATTTTATTTCATTATTTTCAGAAAGAGGGGAAGGGAGAGAGGCAGACAGGGAGAGAATCAATGTATGGTTGCGTTTCACCTGCCTCCAGCCACAGACCTGACTGGAGACCTGGTTTGCAACCTGATTATGTGCCCTGGCTGGGGAATCGAACCTGCAACCTTTGGGTTTGCAGGCCGGCGCCTT
>PVIW01006191.1:24672-45196 GCA_004026585.1 Noctilio leporinus | reverse complement strand
GTATGTCTATTCTTATGCCAGTACCAGACTGTTTTGATTACAGTAGCCTTGTAGTATAGTTTGATATCTGGAATTGTGATTCCTCTACCTTGTTCTTCTTTCTCAAGATTGCTGTGGCTATCTGTGGGTGTTTTTGGCTCCAAATAAATTTTTTTAAGTATTTTTTCTATTTCTGTGAAGTATGTCATTGGTATTTTAATTCAATCTATAGGTTGCTTTGGGTAGTATAGACATTTTAATGATGTCCATTCTTCCCATCCATGAACATGGTATATACTTCCATTTATTTGTATCTTCCTTAATTTCTTTTTTCAGCGTTTTGTAGTTTTTGGAGTACAGCTCTTTTACCTCCTCAGTTAAGTTTATTCCTAAATACCTTATTTTTCTTGTTACTATGTTAAATAGGATTTGTTTTCTAGCTTCTGTGTTGGATGTTTCATTGTTGGTATACAAAAATGCTTTTGATTTCTGAATATTGAACTTCTATCTAGCTATTTGCTAAATTTGCTCATTAGGTCAAGTAAGTTTTTGGTAGAGCCTATCGGGTTTTGTATGTACACTATCATGTCATCTGTAAATAATGACAGTTTGATTTCCTCCTTTCCAATTTGGATACATTTGATTCCTTTTTCTTCTCTAATAGCTATGGGTAGAACTTCCAAAACGATGTTGAACCGAAGTGGAGTAAGTGGAAAGCCTTGTCTTGTTCCTGATCTTAGGGGAAAGCTTTTAGTTTTTGCCCGTTGAGTATGGTGTTGACTTCAGGTTTCTTATACATGGCTTTTATGATGTTGAGGTATGCTCCCTCTATTCCCATTTTGCTGAGTGTTCTTATCATAAATGGTTGCTATACTTTATCAAATGCTTTTTTTCAGCATCTGTTGATATGATCATATGGTTATTGTCTTTCATTTTGTTGATGTATTACATTTATTGATTTGCGATTGTTGTACCATCCTTGCATCCCTGGATTGAAACCCACTTGATCATGGTGTATAATCTTTTTAATGTATTGCTGGATTCAGTTGGCCAATATTTTGTTAAGAATCTTAGCATTAAGCCCTGGCTGGTGGCTCAGTGGATAAGGGGCCGGCCTGTGAACCCAAAGGTCGCTGGTTCGATTCCCAGCCAGTGCACATAACCAGGTTGCAAGCCAGGTCTCCAGTCAGGTCCGTAGCTGGAGGCAGGTGAAAGGCAACCATACATGGATGTCTCTCTCCCTCTCTGCTTCTCTTCCTTCCCTTCTATCTAAAAATAATAAATAAATCTTAAAAAAAAGAATCTTAGCATCTATGCTTATCAGAGATATTGGCCTGTAGTATTCTTTCTTAGTTGTGTCTTGACCTGCTTTTGGTATTAGAATAATATTGATCTCATAGAAAGAAGGAGTCTTCCCTCTAGTTGGATTTTTTGAAATAGGTTGAGAAGGATAAGAGTTAGTTCTTCTCTAAATGTTTTGTAGAATTCACCTGTGTAGCCATCTGGTTCAGTGCTCTTGTGCTTTGGGAGATTTTGATTACTTGTTCAATTTCACTAGTTATTATAGATCTATTCAGGATTTCTGTTTCTTCTGGATTCAGTTTTTTTAGATTATACATTTCCAGAAATGTGTCCATTTCTCCCAGGTGGTCTTATTTCTTGTCATAGTTCTTTGTAGGAATTTTTTACAGTCCTTTATATTTCTGAAGTATTAGTTGTGATTTCTCTTCTGTCATTTCTGATTCTGTTTATTTGGGTCCTCTCTCTTTTTCTTGATGAGTCTGGATAAAGGCTTGCCAATTTTGTTTATTTTTTCAAAGAACCAGCTCCTGGACTTACTGAGTCTTTGAATTATCGTTTGAGTCTCTAAGTTATTTAATTCTCCCCTGATCTTGATTTCCTTCCTTCTACTTGCTCTAGGCTTTGTTTATTGTTGCTCCTTTAGTTCTTGCAGCTTTCTGGTTAGTTTGTTCATATAAGCTTCTTCTGACCTTTTTTAGGTAGGCCTGTATTGCTGTGAATTTCCCTATGAGGACTGCCTTTGCTGTGTCCCGTAAGTTTTGGGCTGTTGTGTATTCACTGTCAGTTTGTTTCCAGAAACTTTTTGATTTCATCTTTGAGCTCGTTGTTTACCCATTCATTACTTAAAAGCATGTTATTCAGTCTCCATGAGTTAGAGTGTTTTTGGATTTTTCCCTTGAAGTTGGTTTCTAGTTTCAATCCATTTTGATCTGAGATGCTTGGTATGATTTCAATTTTCCTGTATTTGTGGAGGCTTGTCTTGTAACATACCATGTGGTCTTTCTTAGAGAATGTTGCATGTGCATTTGAAAAGAATGTGTATTTGCTTCTTTGGGATGAAAGGTTCTATATATATCAGTTAGGTCCATTTCCTCTAGAGTGTTGTTCAATGCCACCACATCCTTGGTGATTTTTTGTTTGGAAGATCTGTCCACCGTTGATAGTGGGGTATTAAAATCCCCTACTATGAGTGTGTTGCTGTCTGCATCCTTCTTGAAGTCCTCAAAGATTTTCCTTACATGTTTGGGAGCTCCCCTATTGGTGCATACATGTACTAGAGTTATATCTTCTTGATGGATTGTTCCCTTAAGAATTATGAAATGTCCTTCTTTATCCCTTTTTATGTCCTTCACCATAAAATCTGTTTGTCTGAAATAAATATTGCTACTCCAGCCTTCTTTTCATGTCCATTTGCTTGATATATATTTTTCCATCCCTTCACTCTCAATCTGTGTTGATCTTTTGTTCTGAGGAGGGTCTTTTGAAGACAGCATATATGTTGGTCATGTTTTCTTAACCATTCGGCTTCTCTATGTCTTTTGATTGGTGCATTTAATCTATTTACATTTAAGATTATTATTGGTTGATACATTTATTGCCATTTTCCCCCTTTGTGTTCCTCCCTCTCTGTCTGTTTCTTCATTTTTTTAAAGCAGACCCCTTAGCATTTCTTGCAGTGCTTGTTTGGTAGAGATGCATTCTTTTAGTCTTCTTTTGTCTGTGAACCTCCTTATTTCTCCTTCCATTTTGAATGAGAGCCTTGCTGGGTAGAGTATTCTTGGTTACAGGCCTTTGTTTCCCATTAGTTGGAATATTTTTTGCCATTCCTTTCTGGCTTGTATTATTTCTGTTGAATAGTCATTTGATAACTTATTAGAGCCCCCTTATATGTTATTAGCTGTTTCTCTCTTAATACTTTTAGGATTCTGTCTTTGTCTTTGAATTTTTCCATTTTAATTATAATGTGTCATGGAGTGTGTCTGTTTGGATTTATCCTCTTTGGGATTTTATGTGCTTCCTGAACATGAGTAACGTTTTCACTCATCATCCTAAGGAAGTTTTCTCTCACTGCTTTTTTGAACAGGTTTTTCATTCCTTGTTTCTGTTCTCTATCTGGTATCCCTATGATTCGGATATTATTGTGTTTCATGTTGTCCTGCAGTTCTCTTCAAATCTCTTCATTCTTGTTCGGCCTTTTTTCATTCTGTTGCACTGTCTTGGAATGTTTTTCTACGTTGTCCTCCAGCTCACTTATCTGATCCTCTGCTTCTTCTAGCCTGCTGTTGATTCCTTCTACTGTATTCTTCAGTTCAGAAATTGTATTCTTCATTTCCTCCTGGCTCTTACTGATAGTTTCTATGTCTTTTTTAATGTTGGTGTTGTTCTCAGTAAGTTACCTGTAGCTTCCCTGGAGTTGTTTGTAGTTCCTCTGGAGTTGTTTGTAGTTTTCTTTGAGCTGGCAGAACTCATTGAGCTTCTCTGTCATCATTATTTTGAATTCCATATGTGATAGTTTGCTTGCCTCTGTTTCATTTAGTGATCTTTCTGGGGATTCCTCCTTTCCTTTTGGTGATGGACTGTTTCTTTTTCTCCCCATTTTTAGGTTTCATTGTAATCCAATCAAACTTTGATCAACGGCCAAGCTAACGAACTGCTAGGCTGGAAGAATTAAGGATTAATTTAGTTGTAATCCTATTGTTCTGTGATCCACCAGGCTCCCGATGCAGCTTGCTGGTACAGATCGATTCAGGTGTAAATCAGTAAATCAGCTACCATAATCAGGCCCTGCTGGGCTAGACAGAGAGGTTCAATTGTAATCCAGTGGATCAGCTGCTAGCTCAGGTATAGCCTGGTGGGACAGATTCAGATGTAGATCAATGAATCTGTGATCAGCCACCAGGCTCAGGAGCCGCTAGGCTCAACTGAAAGATTCTATTGTAATGCAATGAATCTGTGATCAACTGCCAGGCTAAGGGGCCACTGGGCTAGACTGAAAGATTCCATTGTAATCCAATGAGTTTGTGATCAATCAGCAGGCCCAGGGGACACTGGGCAGGACAAACCATCTCAGTTGTGAACCAGTGAATCCATGATCAGCCACCAGGCTCACTTCCCACTGTATGGGGCTGACCGACTGACTCAGCTGTATGTCCGAGAGTTTGACTTAATTAGAGGCCAGGCCCAGGCACTGCTGGGCAAGAGATATCTCTTCAGGTAGCGGCTTGGTGCAGCGCAGTCCCCCGGAGTTGTGGGTGATGAGTCAGCACTGGGATCCCCACAGCCGCCTTCCCACTTCTCTCCAAGCCACCACCACAAACTCTCCCCACATGTCTCCTGTCCTGTCTGCTCTCCCTCTGCTGGAGCCTAGGGTAGGTGGGTGCCAATGTGTTTTCGTTGTGGTCACCCTAGTAGTTCTCTGTCTCCAGTGCTTTCCTAGGCTGATAAACTCCATGACTTTCCGCCCTTCTCAGCTGGATGCTGCTCTGCTCTCCACAGTGTTGCTGTAGCTGCGACACCCAGCTGGGGGACCGGAACCCACGCTTCTCAGGTGGAGCCCCGGGCTCCATCCCTTGGGCTGCTGCCTCCGGTGGGGGTCCAGCTAGCAATTTTACATTTCCGTGATTCCTACCAGTCATGCTGTGATGAAGCCCCTCTTCTGTTCTGTCTGTGGTTATAGGACTTCTTTCCAGCTGGTGTTCTGTCGGTAATTTCAGCTGACTTTTCACCCAAAAAGTAATTCCAAATGCAACCTGGGAGGAGATTGGTCTAGCTCCACTTATTCCTCTGTCATCTTGCCGAAACTACCCAGGACTCATCTATTATTTCTTTGAATAGATTTTCTGTTCTACATTTTCCTTTACTTTCATGCCTACAGTAGCACCAATGTTAGACTTTTTGATATCATCTCATAGATCCTTGAGGCTCTATATATTTTTTGTAATGATTTTCTCTTTTAAAATTTTGATTATTATATGTTTAAGTTCTAAAATTTCCATTTGGCTCTTTTTGTTTCTTTGATGAGATTTTCTATCTTTCTGTTTTTCTAAAGTTGTTCTGAAGTTACTGTCATATAATTTCAACATGTGTTGTTATGTCAGCTTTGGCATCTATTGATTAAATTTTTTTTTCAAGCTCAATTTCCCTGATTCTGCCCAGGCCAAGTGATTTTTGGATTGGGTTTTGTACATTTTAAGCATTATTTTATGATTTTCTTGGCCTTGTCTCAATATAAAGGGGAATGCTGATAGTTTTGCTTTAGGAGGCAGTTGACCCACTTAGATTCAGATCACAAGTTCTCACCATCACTCTGTGGGTGTGATGTCAATGTCAGCGCAAATTTTAAAGCCTTTGCAAAACTATTTCGATTGGTCCTGTGTGTATGCCACCCAGTGCCCAGTTTGGGATTTGGGTTGTGGTTTATCTCTTCAGTTCTCAGAGTTTGTGTTCTGCTGTTTAGTGTCAGATCCATGCATGTGCTGTTACCTCTCTATTCTTTCTTCAGTACTTCATGGTTTATTGGAACAACCTTTCCCAGTGTCTGGGACCAAGTAGCAGGAGAACAGAAAGGGAAAAAGCATCAAAGGCTCACTGTAGCTATTCAGACTACTACTTCTAGGATTACAGAGGAAGGTTCCTGTCATTCAGTTTTAGTTTTCTGCTATTTTCCTGTTGCTACTGCTGCCACCACAAGTTTGCTTTGGGGTGGCACACGTAAGAACAGAAAAAAGAAAAAGACAATGGGATGTTTCTATATGCTTTCTTGAATTTTTGGAGACCCCTTTCCCACTCTCAAACCAAACTAGACTGGAGCTCTCTCTGTTTACACCAATAAATGCTTCCAGATTTGAGGCTGCATTGTGTTCTTACCAGAGGATACTAGAAGAAAAAGTAATGCTAAGTTCATCCTTGGTTCAGTAGTACTTTGAATTCTAGTCTTCTTCCCCAGTCCTTCTGCTACTTACTATTTACTTTTCAGAGTCCTGAATAGTTGCTTCTGGTTTTTATAACTGCCTTTAGTGGGAAGAAAGTGGAGTATGCTGACTCTATCTTATTCAGGACCGAAATCCTTCTAGAGATTTATTTAAATGAATAAAGAATGAAATCAGGCCCTGGTTGGTAGCTCAATGGATAAGGTGCTGGCCTGCAAACCCAAAAGTCACTGGCTCAATTCCCAGCCAGGGCACATAATGAGATTGCAAGCCAGGTCTCTAGCCAGATCTATAGCTGGAGGCAGGTGAAAGGCAACCATACATTGAAGTCTCTCCCTCTCTGCCTCTCTCCCTTCCCTTCTCTCTGAAAATAATAAATAAAATATTTTAAAATAAAAAAGAATGAAATCAGCATTTGGTTTTGGAGGCATAAGTTTTCCAAACAAAATTTTGTTTTATCTTCTACTTTAAATTTAACTTTTTTCACAATCATAAAGAGGGTTGATTTTTAAAATAAAATGTGAGCCCTGGCTGGTGGTGCAGTGGATAAAGCGTAGGCCTATGAACCCAAAGGTCACTGGTTCAAGTCCCAGCAAGGGTACATAATTAGGTTGCAAGCCAGGTCTTCAGTCAGGTCTGTGGCTGGAGGCAGGTGAAAGGCAACCATACATTGATGTCTCTCCCTCTCTGCCTCTCTCCCTTCCCTTCTCTCTAAAGTAATAAATAAAATCTTAAAAATATATATATATATATATATGATGGGTGGAGATATATATATATATATATATATATATATATATATATATATAAATAAAAAAATAAAATGTGTACTTGAGCTTTATTTTCCTAAAGGGCTTACATTCTTTTGATATTGAGATCACCCTTCTTTCAAGTGTCTTTCCTGCCCTCATTTTTTTTTTTTTAATTCTCTCTTCTGTCTTCCCACCACTGTTGAACAGTGCACCAGATTCTCATTGTTGGTGACTTCTATCATGATGTGAGCAGCATTCCATTATTTTCCTTGACTTTAGGAAATCCTGGCTTTTATGACAGATTTGTTTATTCACTTTGTTGCTTTTTTTGTTTGTTTAAAATTTTTTTAAAAGATTTTATTATTTTCAGAGAGAGGGGAAGGGAAAGAGGGAGAGAGGGAGAGAAACATCAATGTATGGCTTCCTTTCACCTGCCTCCAGCCACAGACCTGGCTGAGACCTGGCTGGAGACCTGGTCTGCAACCTGGTCATGTCCCCTGGCTGGGAATCGAACCAGCAACCCTTGGGTTTGCTGGCTAGCACCTTATCCACTGAACCACCAGCCAGAGCTAACTTTGTTGCTTTGTATTGAACTTATAACTGTCCATATCAGACATTTAGGAAGAGACAAACTCACGAAGAAAGAAATTGCCATGCTTGGTAGGGATAAATGCTAGTGTTAAGTAGAGGATAGTGTTTAGATGGGGAATAAATTTTCCTTCCAAATTTGTTTATTGTGGTAAAATACACGTAATAGAATTTACCTTTGTAACTATTTTGTGTATAGTTCAGGTGGTATTAAATACATTCATAATGTTGTACAACTACCACCATCATCACCATAACTCTTTTCATCTTGTAAAACTGAATCCCTCTGCCCATTAAACAAGTCCCCGTTTTCCCCCTCCCCAACAGCTCCTCGCAGCCACCATTCCACTCTCTGTCTCTTTAATTTTAACTACTTTAGTTTACCTTGTAAATGGAATCATACGGTATTTATTTTTTGGCTCCCGGCTTATTTCACTTAGCACAATGTCCTGAAGGTTCATTCATGTTGTAGCATGAATCGCAGTATCCTTCCTTTTAAGGCTGAACAGTATTCTGTTGTATGCATGTGGAGGAAAAATTTTATGAGTGCTCCGTTGAATATTTTAAATTTCATTTATGTATTTAGAGAAAGGGGGAGGGATGGAGAAAGAGGGGGAACACCAATTGGTTGCCTCTTGTACATGCTCCAACCAGGGACTGAACCTGCAACCCAGGCATGTGTCCTGACTTGGAATCAAATTGGTAACTTCATTTTCTGCAGCAACACCCAACCAACTGAGCCACACTGATCAGGCCTAAGTTGAATATTTTTCATTTTGAGCTTTTACTTCCCTTTGTAGCTTCATGAATTCTTGAACTTGGATTATGACTATTCTCAATAACAAGGATCCCCTTTGAAAGTAAAAAAAAAAAAAATTAAAATAGAGACGTTGTTCCTAATTTTATTCTAAATTGTTTGCAATATTCCTTTACTTCCTTTATATGTGTATTTTGATGTGGTGAGGTAGTTATCTCTGTAAAAATTTTTTACCTGCTTTTTTTCTCTTAATATTTTGTATTAACCACTTTTCATTGTTGCTGTATGATTTTCATAAATATCATCTTGGTGGATCTATAAAATATAAAAGAAAAGAGTAAGGCTTTATTAAATATAGTCATATATTAAATACTAAATGAACCTGTATAGACAAGGTCCCATGCTAGACACTAGGATATAAATGTGAATAAATAATTTTTTGTCCTAATAGAGCTTGAGGTTAAATTGAGAGACAAAAGCAAATAGATAAGCACAACCAAGTAAAAAATACAATAAAGGTTTCATAGAAATGAAAGGTTTCATACAAGTTGTGCCCATTGAAGGAAGAGTAAATGCCTGTGAGTATGCAGAACAGAATGATACGTTGAGGGAAGTATATATAATTCATATTTAAGGGGATTGTGTCATAGGCCTATACTCAGTGATAATGAATAGTCTACAAGACATATTGTTAAGCACCAAAAGCAGGTTAAAAACATGTGATATTGTTACAATTATGTGAAAGAACATATTGGTGTACATACAGCAAAAGTTATGACTGGATGTGTACCAAACTGGTCGCAGTGGTCACTTCTGGGGAGCAGAGTAGGTCCAGAGGTAGATATATTAGGGAAGACTCTGTATAGCTTATACCTTTTAGGAGATTATTTCCCATTATTATGTAGTATATTATTGAATATCCTAATAAAATAATAATGAAAGTATAAATAATGAAACCTTGATACAATGTAATCATGTAGATTTTCTCTAAGTCAGTCATTTTCAAATGTTCTTCAGCCATGGAACCCTATTTCAAACAATTACATTAAGCCCAATTTTTTAAGAAAGCAGAGTGATAATCAAGAGGTTTTTAAAATTATATTAGGAAAGGCTTGATAAGGAAAAGCCCCTTCTCTGTCAGCCCCATCTCCACAGAAGTAAACAGCATTTTTACTTCTGTTGCCATAGATGAATTTTGCTTCTGCTTGAACTTTATATGTACTGTTTTGTGTCCGTCTTTCCATCAGTATGTCTTTGAGATTTATCCATATTGTTGCATGTATCAGCACTTTGTTCTTTTTTAATTACTATATAGTGTTCTCTGGTATGAATATACCATAATTTATCTATTCTTCTGTTCATATGCATTTGAATTATTTCCAGTTAAAGGCTATTATGAATAAAGCTGTCATTAGTATCCTTGGTCATACCTTTTGATGGACAAATGTACTCATTTCTCCTGATTAAGTTACTGAGGAGTAGGATTACTGTGCTGTGTGGTGAATATATGTTTAACGTTATAAGAAACTGCCAAACTGTTTTCCAAGCTGTACCAATATATACCCACCAGCAAGTTATTGGAATTCCAGTGCTTGATATTTATAATCTTTAGTTTTAGCCATTCTGTGAATATATAGTGATGTCACATTATGGTTTTGCATATGTTTAAGTTGAATGTTTATTCCTTTTGAACCAATAATTTCACTTTTAGGAGATTTTCCTGAAATCCAGAAAATCTTATATGATATGTTCTTTGTTGCCTAGCTTATCTAAGCCAAATGTGAGAAATAACCTAAATATCAGGTATTAGGGAAATAGTTACATAATTTATGATATAATTATAATGATAAAATGTGCAGCCATTGAAAATTACAGTAAAAGCAAAATACAAAATTATACATAGAGTAAGGTATTAGTTATAAAATATATGTGTATTAAAATAGTCTAGCTATATGTTTTAACAAAGTTTATTTCAAAAAATATTAGAGGGAACAGATCAAAATAACTTTGGGTGGTGGTACTAGGTAATTTCCCCCTATCCTTATGTATTTTTCTAATGATCATATGACCATTTTAGAAAAGCACAAAATTTAACAAGTAAATTAAGCTTTTATTCTTAAACTTAATTAAAAGAATTTTCTAGATTTTATGTTCTAGAATGCTTTCTCCTTACCTAATCTTTCCTGCAACATGAAAAATTGCTCTCTTGGGTTTCTTTAAATATTTGATTTCTGCTGCTGTTTTGATTCTCAAATTATAAGTTGCATGAAAAAGATACTCTCGTGTTGTTTCTTCTTCTGAACATCTGATGTTGCAACATCCAGTCCAGGACGGAAGATAAAATAGAGCGATTCAAGAAAGCAGTTGAGTACTATTCAGTCACAACCAAAGTCCCTTCGCTGCCAGTGGGTTCCTCCTCCTTTCTAGGTAAGGCTTCCATCTGACCCAGAGCTGCTCTGTCCAGAGAGGAAATTAAGGTAGTTAGTCCCTCAGAAATTTCTGGACCAGAGTAGAATCACCTGTTTGTATTGCATCCTCCTAGAAGTCATTTCTGTTTGATAGACATTTTCCTTTTTTTATTTCCATGTAATAGAGGTTACATGAGACAGGGTCCCAATTTCTCAAATTTTCAAATGGGGTCTCATGCCATTTCCTTAACCTGGGCTTCTTCTGGTGCTAACTTCCACTGTGGCCTAGTATGTGTAAAATATCCATATCTGTAGTTGTCAGGCCTGAGTTTGGATTCCACCTCTGCTGTTTGCTAGCTGTGTGATCTTGGCAAGTCACATTTGTATGAAAGGTGGTTCATGATGCCTACTTTATAAGGTGGTTATCAGATGAAATAATTTATATAAGATTTTTGGCATGATGCATAATAGCTGTTCAATAAATTGTTGCTTATTTATTATTAATAATTTTTCAGGTGATATGGGGTTAACAGGATATAACATGGTTATATATAATGATCAGGATTGACTAAAATGTAGCTCATTCTCTTAGCTTCAGGTTTTCGTAATAATCGGATTGGAAATCCTCCCCTTCCACGAAGTCAAATGGGCACTATTTCTCCTGGGAAGCCGATGGTAGGTATCTTTTAAGAGGCCTGAGACCATTTGTTAGCATTAGATATGGGTGGCTTCCTGATTGTTGTAATCTGAGTTTAGGAATTAGGGTGATTCAGTATTATTAGAATGTTGAAACTGTATATACAGTACCTATGTCACACTCTCTCAACTTGAGGCTAGCAGACTTTGTAAACAAAACGTCCAATTCAGTAACCACTAAGGCACTGTGGGGGTAGATTAACTAGCGTTGGAGAGTGGTTTCAGGAGACATGGATTGGTCCATTGTCCTGCCTCTGGAGAATTCTGTCCACATGTCATTGTTAGAATTATGTCTTATGGTTCTCAGTAGGTTTTTTTGTATCCCAATAATCCCTGCTATTGGCATTATTTGCTTTGTCACAAGTTTTGAGGGAATCATCTTGGAGCCTGGTAAAATGTTAAAGAGCTTTTCTGTCTGTTTTATTCTTTAGTTTTCTCACCACGTGCCCCAGAAAATGAAATATCCACTACCATTCCCAATGGGACCCAACTCCTCTCTTCTCTTCTCCCCCCATGCTTTGGGGGAATCCCATGCTTTTCCTGAGGATCCCATGCTGCACGATAGCCCTTTTGCCAATTGGGCTGTCTCTTATGACTCCTCATCACAGTTTCCCAATTACCTGCCTTCCAAAGCCTCACTTCCTCTGGGACCAGACTCTTCCCACTCTTCTTCCTCTGATGGTGATGAGCCAAATGGAGTCAGTTCTGAGTAAGTATCTGTAGGCACCGAAGGGAACAGACTTTGGAAGCATCTGTATTTTTTTACTGCTAACCTGGGTAGGGATGTGGGGAAGTGGCTTTTCTCTGGCCCTTTGCTCTTAGGCAAAGTAAGAAAACTCTCTACTTGGTCACTTCATGCTCTTTTTGATCCTAAACAGGTGGTAATTTTCAGATACCCTAGCCATGGAGGTAAAAGGCAGTATAGCAGCTGGTTAGGGAAGCCCTGGTATGTGTGTGCTACATATCATGGCTGTCATTTCTCAGTTTACAAGGGGAGTAGATCAAATGTTAAAAAAATAAAAGGAATTTTTAGAGTTGAAGTGTTATAACAGTTGAGTTGGCAATTACATTCTTAGTAACTAAAATAGGGTTCTGAGGATTAAAATACTGGAATTCTGTACTAGCTCATTTGTTCTTAGATTATTCGTCTAAGCAGACAATTCCTAGGAAATGAGGCTGCTTTGAAATTTCAAATGTAATTATTTTCTTAGAACATAAGCAAACTCTAAACATGGTCTTTCACATGATACAAAGGATTCAGAATGGTTTCCACAACTTTTTTTTTTTAAGATTTTATTTCATTGTTTTTAGAAATAGGGGAAGGGAGAGGGGCAGAGAGGGAGGGAGACATCAATGCATGGTTGCGTTTCACCTGCCTCCAGCCACAGACATGACTGGAGACCTGGTTTAAAACCTGGTTATGTGCCCTGGCTAGGGAATCGAACCTGCGACCTTTGGGTTCGCAGGCCGGCGCCTTATCTGGTGTCCACGACCTTTTTTTTTTTTTTTTTAAGATTTTTTTATTTCATTATTTTTAGAAAGAGGGGAAGGGAGAGAAACATCAATGTATGGTTGCGTTTCACCTGCCTCCAGCCACAGACCTGACTGGAGACCTGGTTTGCAACCTGCTTATGTGCCCTGGCTGGGGAATCGAACCTGTGACCCTTGGGTTCGCAGGCCAGCGCCTTAACCACTGTGCTACCAGCCAGGGCGGTTTTCACAACTTTTGATCACTTTGTTTTTTGTCAGATGAAAGAAGCCAGGAGGGTGGTGATGACCAGTAGGCAGAAAGATAATCAGGTCTGTTGCTAACCCAGTGTCCTGATTCCCAGAGGGTTTGTAAGAGTCCTGGAGATCAGATCAGACATCTTGAGTTGGAATATCTTTATCAACCTTCTTTCTCTTATCTACATTGTCTTTCCAAATTTTTTAGTCACATCACAGAATTGTTTCAGCAGCAGCCTAGATGGGATGATCCAAATGGTGACAGAGGGCCCTGGGTACAGCCCATTGATGCTAGAATTTCAGATGCTACCCTTGGTGATGGTGAGCCCCACATCCCATCTCTGCTTTCTATGTCTACGAGGAACCACATGGACATCACCATTCCACCCTTACCTCCAGTGGCTCCTGAAGTCTTGCGGGTTGCTGAACACAGACACCGACGTGGTCTTATGTACCCATATATCTACCATGTCCTCACTAAGGTGAGAGAGCAAGCACCTCAGTGCCTGCCTCCCGCCCTGCTCTTAACAGGGTACATCACACTGCCTAGAACTGTATGTTACCAGAGAAAATTCTGATTATTGGGATCTGAAGGGAGATAAAAAGGGACCAAGTGTGCTGGAACCTCTCATTGTATTGTGGGTCTTAGAAGCAAGACCAGCAGGAGATGGGACTGTGCGGTAAATGAGGCCCCGAGAAGAAGTGTTAAATGTGAGATTTCAAAGAAGACAATATACCAACTTGGTGGATTATGTCGAGGGATGGACGCAATATAAGAAGAGGCTTTATGCCCTTGTTCTTTGCCTCTTCCTCTATTTCTCAAGGGCTGTTCTCATGCATGCCTTACCATACAAATCCATCTCCCAGCAAAATGTCTAAGATGGACTTTTCCCCATTTAGTCAGCTAATCAGTCATAGCAGAGACCTTAAAAGTGGAACGTGGCTTTTATTGCATTTTTAATTTTTAAAAAGATTTTTTTGTTCATTATTTTTAAGAGAGGAGGGCAGGGAGGGAGAAAGAAAGGGAGAGAATCATCAATGTATGGTTGCCTTTCATCTGCCTCTGGCTGGAGACCTGGCTGGAGACCTGGCTTGCAACCTGGTTATGTGCCCTGACTGGGGAATCAAACCAGTGACCCTTGGGTTCACAGGGGAATATGGTTTTTAAACTGGCTGTGGTCAGCTGGGTTTGGTAGAACTTCCTTTTAGTATGGAATTTGATCTAAATACAAGTAGAAAGTCTAGTGGCGAGGCTATAGTTCTTTACTGGTTCTTCTCAGTTCAATTCCAAACCTTAAGGTAACTCATTTTCTCCTTTCCCCTGTATTATTTTCTTTTTAGGGTGAGATTAAGATCCCTGTATGTATTGAGGATGAGTGTAACATGGAACTGCCTCCAGCTGCTCTCCTGTTCCGGTCAGCTCGTCAGTATGTATATGGGGTCCTTTTCAGTCTGGCAGAGACACAGAGGAAAATGGAACGCCTGGCCATACGACGGCAGCTACCTGTAGAATGTAAGTATAGTTTTGGCTTTGACAGAGTTCTCACAAGTTTGATGCAGAGCAAACATATTTATGCAAGCTCATTGTACTTCTGACTATAGAGCAGTCTGAGAAAGTCTGTAGTTCACCAGGATACTTATTGGTATGGGGAATGCCTTAAGTTAAGTCCCAATTCTTTAATCATTAAGTATTCAGAGTGACTACTATTTATAAGAATCATCCTGGGCTTTGGGAATGTAAAGGTGTATCTGACACAGTCTCTCCTCAGTAAGGTTTTTGTTGTGGACTTGATCCTGTAGATAATTGGAGGCATTGAGATGTTTTGAAGCTGTAGTAGAGTCACGTGGTCAAATTTTAGTGTGTTCCAAGGAACCTTCTAGATTTCTGCTTCTGGGAAGAGGGAGTATATACTTTTCCCTGTTCTTCTTGCCACATGCAGCCAAAAGCTCATGATATTATATGTGAAATAAGCACTAGGCACTCTAGAAGGTGAAGGAAAAAGGCAGACTGGCCGAAGACCTTGGGTTTCCCCTTTTTTTTTAATTTTATTTATTATTTTTAGAGAGAGGGGAAGGGAGAGAGGCAGAGAGGAAGAGAGACATCAATGTATGGTTGTCTTTCACCTGCCTCCAGCTACAGAACTGGCTGGTGATCTGGCTTGCAACCGTGTTATGTGCCCTGCCTGGGGAATCGAACCAATGACCTTTGGGTTTGCAGGCCGGTGCCTTATCCACTGTACCACCAACCAGGGGTGGGTTTACTTTTGCCTCATATATCCCAGACTGGGTATGAGACAAGTTGGCATCCCAGAAATGCTAACAGATGCAGACCAGTGAAAACCCCAAGAACAGCTTGCTTTCTCTAGCCAAATGACCTAAAAGGGACAACCTAGCAACATAACATTTTGAAATAATAATCAACCTCCTTCAGCGAAACACCACAGTACAACTGGAGCCCACTTCTACCCCCATCAGCAAAGGTCTAATGAGGAGCCTAAACTCCTCTTGCCAGGCTGTAATATGGTGCCCCACCTGCTCCTGTTGAGGAGGGGAGGTGTCAAAAAAGGCTGAGTGTGGAGTCAGGACTTTCACTCTCACTTGGAAGTAGGCCCAGCAACCCCCTTCAACCAGCAGAGTGGTGTCAGAAGAGACCTGCAACACACAATATTTAATACCCAAAATATCCATGTTTCAATGGAAAAATCCCTCATTATACCAAGAACCGGAAAGGTTTCAAACTGAGATCTCAAACTGACCAAGGAAAGAAAATCAGTAGACAGCAACATTGAGAGGACACAGATGTTTGAATTACCTGACAAGAATTTCAAATCAGCCATAATAAAAATGCTTTGGCAGACAATTATGAACATAGTTGATGCAGATTAAAGAGTTTTAGCAAAGAAATGTAAAATATAAAAAACAAATGGAAATTAAGAACTAAAAATTATAATAATTGAAAGAAAACACTCAATAGATGGGTTAAACAGAAAAAATATTCAGTGGACTTGAAAATAACAATAGAAATTACCCAATCTGAATAACAGAGAAAATAGTCTGAAAAGAAAAAATGGATGAGGAATAGTGAAACTATGGCAAAATATTTAAGAAGTTAAATGACTTGTAAATAATATAAGCCACAAAGAAAGCCATGCCAAGATATATTATGGTCAAACCTTTGAAAGCTAAAGACAGAAATTATTGAAAGTAGCCAGAAAGAAACAACGCTGCATCCATAGAGGAAAGTGATACAAGTAACAGCTTATCTCTCATCAAAACTTATAGTGTCCCAAAGGAAGTAGCACACCATTTTTAAGAGCTGTCAACTGAGAACTCTTATGTCAAACAAAAATACCCTCCAGGAATAAAGGGGAAATTAAAGGAAAACTAAGATATTTTTCTACAGCAGACTACCCTAAATGAATGACTAAATGTAGTTTTCCGCATATACAAAAAAGAGATAAAACACAGAATCTTAGAACATCTAACAAAGAAAGAAAAAACAATAGATTAAAATATGGGTAAGTCCAATGGACTTTCCTTCTCTCAAGTTTTCTCAATTATGTTTTATAGTTGAAGCAAAAACTAGAACACTGTTTAATGTGGTTCTCAATGTCTGCAGAGAAAATGTTTGAGACAATTACATATAGAAGAGGGTAAAGGGATGTTACAGAGTTCAGGTTTCTACACTTGAACCAATAAAATGTCAACACCAATAGACTGATAAATTATGTATATATAGTACAGTGTAGTACTAAAAAGATGTACTGAAAAAGCTATGCAATGGGATATACTCAAAAACACTAGATAAATCAAAATGGAATTCTAAAATAAGTTCAGGTAACCCATAGGAAGAGAGGAATAAGAAAGCAGAGATAGACAGAACAAACAGAAAGAATAAAATGACAGACTTAATCTCTAACTTATCAATTATTATGTTAAATGTAAGTGCTCTAACTGCACAAATTAAAATACAGTGATAGACACACTGGATAAAAAACATGACCCAACTATATGCTGTCTACCAAAAATTCACTTCAAATATAAGTGATACAGATGGGCTGAAAGTAACAGAGTGGAAAATGATATACCATGAAAACATGAGTAAAATAAGGCAGGATTGGCTGTATTAATACCATGTGAAGTAGACTTAAGAGCAACCAAAATTACCAGGGAAAGAGGGGTACATTATATAATGGTATAAGGGTCAATCCATCAAGAAAACTGACAGTCCTAAATGTGTATTACCAAACAACAGAGCTACTAAATAGTGATGCAACAGCTGATAAAACTTAAATGAGAAATAGACAAATCCACCATTATAATTAGAGGCTTAACTCCCTTCTCAATAATGGGTAGAACAACTAGAAAGAAAATCAGCCAGAGTAGAACTCAACAATACCATCAACAAATAGGATATAATTGACTCTTATAGAACACCCAGCAAAAGCACAATGCATGTTCTTTTCACATGCCCATATTGTGTATGCCATAATAGATCGACTCCAAGGACATTAAAAAGAAGCAGAAGAAGAAGAACTCAGTAAATTTATTTATTTTTGAAGCTTTTATTCATTATTTTTTTAGAGAGAAGGGCAAGGAGAAAGGAAGAAAGGGAGAGAAACATCAGTGTATGGTTGCCTTTCACCTGCCTCCAGCTATGGACCTGGCTGGAGACCTGGCTTACAATCTGGTTATGTGCCCTGGCTGGGAATTGAACCAGTGACCTCTGGGTTTACAGGCTGGTGCCCATCCACTGAGCTACCAGCCAGGACAGAACTCAGTATATTCTCAGATCACTATGGAATCAAAAAGATCACTAAAAAAAAAAAAAGATCACTACACATCAACAGAAAGATAATAGGAAAATCTACAAATACTTGGAAAATGACAAAACACTTCTATATATAATCTGAAGGAAAAAAAAGAAATTAATAGAACTAACTGAAAATAGAAATACAGCATATTAAAATTTGTGAGATAGCCCTGGATGGTGTGGCTCCGTGGATTGAGTGCTGGCCTGTGGACCGAAAGGTTGCTGGTTCGATTCCTAGTCAGAGCACGTGCCTGTGTTGTGGGCCAGGTCCCCAGTTGGAGGTGCACAAGAGGTGACCACACATTGATGTCTCTCTCCCTCTTTCTTCCTCCCTTTCCCTCTGTAAAAATAATGAAATCTTTTAAACAAAAAAAATAAGAAAAGGAGAAAACTAAACCTTCAGCAAACTAAAATGAGGAAATAGTACAGATAAGAGCAGAAATCAATGAAATTGATACAACGAAACAAAATGTTTAACAGAAACCTGGTTCTTTGAAAAGAACGGTGAAATTGGCAAACTTCTAGCAAGACTACAAAGAGAAAAATGGATACCCAAATTGTTAATATCAAGACAGGCCATCACCACAAAGCCTAAAGAAATCTAGTTTGATATAGGAATATTGTAAACAACTCTGATGGTGTAAATTTGACAATTTAGACACAATGGACCAATTTCTTAAAATATATAAACTAATACATCTCACCTAATATGAAATAATTTGAATAGCCCTATAAATATTAATGAAATTGAATTTTTCAAAGATTATATTTATTTGTTTTTGGAGAGAGGTGAAGAGAGAGTAAAAACATCAATGTATGGTTGCCTCATGTGCATCCCCAACTGGGGACTTGGCCAGCAACCCAGCAATGTGTCCTGATTGGGAATCAAATGAAGAACCCTTTGGATAGCAGACTGGTGCTCATTCTGCTGAGCCACACCAGCCAGGGCTGAAATTTAATTTGAACTGCCCTCCCCAAAAAATCTTGCTCAATTGGTTTCACTAGAGAATTCTCCTAAATGTTTAACAAAGAATTAGCATCAATTCTACACATTCTTTTTCAGAAACTAGGAGAGAACACTTCCCAACTTATTCTATAGAGCCTGTATTACTCTGATATTAAAACCATATCAAGACAGTAAAACAACACTTTACACTGATCAATATAGACGTAAAAATATCTGAACAAGTGGATGGGGAAAGGGACAGAGGGGATTAAAAAGGGGATGGATGTAATACAACAACAATAAAATTAAAATTTAAAAAACCTGAACAAAATATTGGTCAATAGAATTCAGCAACTTATTAAAAGATTGGCCAAGTAGAGTTTATTCCATGATGGCAAGGCTGGTTCAATATTTGAAAAATCAAGCAATGTAATCCACCATATAAAAAGGCTAAAGAATAAAATAATATGATTATCTCAATGGATTCAGAAAATTTTTTGACAATTTGACAACTATTCATGATAAAAAAAAAAACTTAGAAAACTATGAATAGAGAGGAATTTTTTTCAACTTGATGGAGAATATCTATAAAACCTACAGCTAATACACTTAATGGTGAAAGACTGAATATTTTTTCCCTAAAATCAGGAACAAGAAAAAGATGTTCATACTTACTGCTGCTCTTCAGTGTAGTACTGGAGATTCTAGCCAGCGTAGGAAGGCAAGAAAATGAAATAGAAGGTATACAAATCTGAAAGGAAAAAAGAAAGCTGTCCCTAGTTACAGATAACATATATAGTCTATGTAGAAAACCACAAAGAATTTATAACAAAACATCTAGAATTGATATATGAGTTCATCAAAGTTGTAGAATATAAAGTAAATTAATTGTATTTCTATATACTAGCAATGAATATGTGTAACAGACATAAAAAATATAATGCTATTTACAATCCCTCCAAAGAAAATGAAACAATTCGGCATATATTTAACAAAAGGATATTCAGGATCTGTATTCTGAAAATTAAAAAATGCTGATGAACAACAAGCAAAACAGAACCAAATATATGAATACAGTGAATAGGCCTTCAGTGGTCAGGGGTAAGGGGATTGGGGGAAGGGGGGAGGGGGGAGGCAGAGGCAAGGAAGGGGAGCAGTTTAGACAAGAACCTAGTATAAAGGAACCATGGACATGGACAACAGGTGGGATTGACTTTGGGGGGAATGGGTGGGTGGGGGAGGGGGACAGAGGGGCACAAAAAGGGGATGGATGTAATACAACAACAATAAAACAAAAGAAAAGAAAAAGATCAAAACCATGAACATTAAAATGAAAACAAACTCACAACTATTAACAACAGAGTCTAAAAAACAAAAACAAACTAAGCAAACAACCAGAACAGGAACAGAAGCATAGGGGAAAAAAATGCTGAGCCCTGGCTGGTAGCACAGTGGATAAGGTGCCGGCCTGTGAACCCAAAGGTCGCAGGTTCGATTCCCAGCCAGGGCAACATAACTAGGTTGCAAGCCAGGTCTCCAGTCAGGTCTGTGGCTGGAGGCAGGTGAAAAGCAACCATACATTGATGTCTCTCTCCCTCTCTGCCTCCCTCTCTTCCCCTCTTTCTAAAAA